>CATIWF010033218.1:0-53346 GCA_949630135.1 Balakata baccata
GTGATGCTTAGCTGTCAAATGTTGCAAAGTGATAATGTTATATGATTCAAAAAAAAAAAATCTCTCATTATAAACAGGAGTATGTTCCATTATATGCAATATACGACAACATGATATAAGTATAAGTGATATCCATAGGTATAAGGTGTTACATCACAACCATCCAAAATCTTCATGGCTGTGAAGACACTATTCACAACAAAAGTGATTTATGTTTAAATGATATTTTAGTGGGTCTGAAACATGCCTAAATGCTAAAGTATGATGTTAAATCATCTAAAAACTTCTTAATGAATATAATTATGTTATATGAAACATGACGATAATATGAAAGGATGAGATTAAAATAAGAAGATACTTTGATATAAATGCCCATATCTCTACTTGAGTACTACTTTAGGGTAGATGGTGCACCATTAAAGGGATTTACAGTACCAAACTAGTTATGTATTCTAGGGATGAGGTGGCTTAGGCTCGTGGAGCACCCTTGATCCCATTTACATTTAGATGATATATAGTACTAAGTCAATGAGGCTTAAGCTTGTAAAGCGCTCTTGACTGGAGATTATAATGAATAGGGTAGTTTAAGCATGTAGAGCGCCCTCCTATTTCACACCCCATATCCAGACAATCCAGAAATGAGATCAAGGGTAGTTTAAGCTTGTACTAAAATAATATATGGGAACTAATTAAACAATACGAGATAATTGTGTGATGTATCACAAATTTGTTATATGACCTTAAAATGCTCGAGCCTCTGAGAGTTTTGATTGATAATTGAAATATAAAAGAATTGCTAAGTGGTATAGTTTTGAAATAACAATGTCAGGACTCTAGATGTGCAAGATTATGGAATTTTGAGATAAAGAAAAAGATATGAATTTTAAGAATCAGACTTATATGTATAAAAGAGATATTGAATGAATATGTGACTGTGCATGAGCATTGAACTAATGTTTTGACATTGTTGTGATTACATGTCATGAATTATATGTTACATGTGATATTTGCTATGCATATGTGAATTGCCAAGCTATAAGTAACTTAGCATATTTTTATGTGCATGTAGTTTATAGAGCCAATGTATAGTTGATGTAGCAGTTGACAATAAAGATGCCAAAGCCTATGTAAAGGATACCATGCAGACCAAACTTGAGCCAGACATAGTCAGAGCATGCATTTATTCTTAGCATTCATTTAAAGGGATGTAATTATTTTGTTTGTTATCTTATATTTATGTATTATGATGTAAAGTAAAAAAGAAAAGAAAAAGAAACAGGAAAAGAATAGAAGTAACTCAACTAGATATAGTTGAGATACATGAGATGAAGGCTTTGTAGACCCAATCTAGTATATGATAAGTGATTGAATAGGTACATAGGAACTAGCGATAGCTAGTTCAGAGGATATTCAATAAGTTAGAAAAAATAAGTCTAATCGAGTATACATACTTATAAAATAATAATGATTTATATAATTTTTAAATTTGAACAAGTTATAGCTACTGAATATGTAACACTTCCTATTTATTATGGGACATACTCATAGTATATGGAAGGGCATTACATGTAGGGTATCCAATAAGGAGGAATTAACACTTAATTTTCAAAAATAGGTGTCCTGTAAAAAAGTTGAAGAGGCTTTCAAATCGAGATAATAACTTGACTATTTTACTTGAGAAAGACGGTCGGGCTCTAACTACATAGTGGTCGGGAAAATCATTAATACGGTTGGTTCCAACTAAACCACGGTAAGGGTACTGCCATCGTGCAATTAGGATACATCTAAACAACGGTAGGGAAGAACATTAATACAGTTGGTTAATAATTCTTGCCATGTTTGAGTTAGAATGTTAAATTGGCATTGATTTTATTCAATTGTAGTTAACATAAGATTATTCTTGTGTAAATTTCATGAAATTCCAACTTTAATTTTCAAGAAACCCAAATTCAAACACAAAAGTCTATTTAATAGTAAGTGAACAATAATATGATATTAATAATTCTTGCCCATATGTGAATTAAGAAGTCAAAATTGGCCTAATTATATTCAATTAGGTTCAAAAAATATGATTTATGGGGTGAATTTAATAAAATATGTGTTATAAGTACAAGGTAGGGTACACGATAGTAGGGTAAAGCCTCACAACCATTGTGAGGTGTTCCAACATATAAAATTAAATTGGATCAATTACAATATGATATTGGATTCAAATTTGCAGTTGAAAAACAAGAAAGGAAAGAATATGCAATTAAGAATTTCATTGATTTAAATTATTGTATTAAACATTCCAACCCACGATATAGAATGTATACATTCACTAGGTTTTTAATTCTTGTGTTTCGGTTTCTAGATCTCCATCTGTTTTTGGATCTATATTGGTTTCTAGATCCCTGCCTGTTTCTAGGTCCCCATTGTTTCTGGATCCCTACTAGTTTATGGATCCACACCGGTTTATGCATCCCTTTCTATTTCTAGATCCCTATTAGTTTCTAGATCCATACTGGTTTGTGTATCACCATCTATTTCTAGCTCCACACCGATTTTTGAATATGGATCCCCACCAATATCTTTGGATTTCCTTATACACTTTTTGTGAACCAAATCACTAAGACTAGTTGGTAAACCGTATAATTTCTCATTATTCTCCATTTTTTCTATCACAGCATCATTAGGGAAGTCACTTAGGAAGTACAATATCGCATGCATCAGAATTCTCAAAGCATATCATAGCCTTATTTCTTATGATTTATTTTCAATCATTTCCTGTTTTTTAATAATCTTCTTCATACGACCGATTAACTCTACCATGTAACTTGAAAATTTGGAAATATGGAATAAATTTCAATTTTGATGACTAAATTCATTAATAGTTATAGGGCAATCAAATACTTCTCGTCTAGATATATTTATTGATAGCTATCAGTGGAGATGATTGTGTTAAATGAATAAAATTAAGTGGTACACGGTATCCAGCAAAAATGAATGACTATTAAGTTTCCTATAAAGAAAATGAAGAATCTTATAAAGAAGTTGAAAATTCAAATCAAGACCATGACTTGACTAGTTTACTTGAAAACAGACGGTCGATCACCAGATACATGCCTATCGGCAATAATATAAATTTGGTGGGTTCCAACTAAACTACAATAGGTGTACTGCCAAATTTTAGTCAAGATACAGTTTCTCAATGGTCGGGTGATTCCCAACACATGAAACTAATAAATTGATAATAATATGGTAAAATATGACTTAATTATCTTTAATTAGAGTTGAAAAAGAAGTTTTGAGGGTTTGATTTAATAAATTGCAACTTTAAGTTTTAGAAAAACTACTTCGTGTAAAAAAAAAAAACCCTCATATAGTAAGTGAACAATTTTATGTTATGGAAAATTTTTGCCTTTTTGTGAACTAAGATTTTGAATTAATCTATACTTTCTTCAATAAGGTTTGACAAAATGTTTTCTATGGTCAATTTACTAAAATGCATGTTATAGTTACAATGACCTCAATTTAGTCAATTAAAAACCCTAAATACACTAGACTGTGAATAATTGTTGCATCGTTTAATTTAATAATTCAAATTGGCCCTAATTATGTTCAAAAGAAGATGTTTTCTATGGTCAATTTATTAAAAAAATAAAAATATTCAAGAAAAACAAAAAATAAGGGCAATAAGTCCATGGTCATACAATTGTATTCGATGATCGTAACTCTGACTATCATCCCACGGTAGAGATTCAATCATACGGTGGAGAATACTTTATATTTTATTGAATATTTAATGTGGTAAAAAAACATGAGAATGAAACAGCAAATATTGATATAAGATATTTAAATGTATAAATGCACAATAGAGAACTTAAAATTTACTAATTTATTATTAAGATAAATATTATACTATAAACAATATATAATCTATATAGTAAAGCTGCATGCATTATAAATTTACAAAATCGGATAGTTTCAATCTCCTACAAATAAGATTCATATGAAATATTATTTTCAAAATCTTCCTCTACTGTGATTGTTATTTGAACAACAATTAGTTTATCAATAAAGCAACAACCACAACTTGTTAATCTTTCATACAATTATTCAGTAAATATTGGTTGTATTCCAAATATACTATTAGTCCACTATATTGGTTGCATAATTTTTGTGACTTCGTTTCTGCATTCAAGAACTAAAAATCTCAACTTTGATGTTATGTTGACACCCTAATTTTTAGATTCACCACCATGGCAGATAAGGATTATGCCATAAACATATGCAGTAATGTGGCCTTTATCCATTACAGTTTTCAAAAAATCAATGTTCTTGCACCATGAAGTATTGAAGCATTCAAATACTCCTTCTCTGAGTAATGCTTCTAAGTTTCCACTTGTCACACATTCTAAAAAAAATGTTGGCATTAGGTCCCAATGTCCATCAAGAGTGAGAGAAAGAATTGATGTTAATGCGCTCAAAGATCTATTCTTCTTCGTTTGTTAATACTTTAAGGAATTCTTTGTAAGTTGCTCTGTAATGTAGTAAGTTTGTGAATGAAGCTAGAGATACAAATATTAATCTCATTATATCTCTTGGAATGAGCTTGAGCCTTTTATTTGCATTGTTGTTCTCCATTTTTTGTTTCTGATATAGAAAATTGACTTGAAACGAAGATTTTTTTTTTCTCTTAGTATTGAGTTTTTTTTGTGATTCTATAAACTCTAATCATATAGTATGAGCAGTTATTGGATTAATGCATGAAGGTGACAATTTTTTAAGAGATGTGTACTCGTTATTAAGTGGAGATGGTTGTCTTAAGTGAATAAAATTAATTGGTAAAGAAAATGAAGAGTTAAATAAAGAAGTTGTAAACAAACGGTCATTTCCTTGGCGGTAGAGGTATTGCATAAAATCGGTCGGTTCATTTCCTTAGCGATTGAGGTACTCTTTAGTCAGGATATAGCTTCCCACTGTTTAGTCAAGATACAGCATCCAATGGTTTTGTAATTTCCATGTGTATGTGAAACTAATAAATTGACAATAATGTGGTCAAATATGACTTAATTATTTTCAATAGAGTTGAAAAAAATAAATTTTGATGGTTCTATTTAATAAATCCATGGTCGGGTAATGGTGTCCGACGGTCATTAACTATTAAGATCATTCCAATATTGATATTATATTCATAGGGTAGTGGTAATGACAACTATTAGTATGTATGATAGCTCATATACAAGTAATACTGTAAAAGCATAATTGTTCTTATTGATTATCTTATACAAAACTTACATTGATTTTATGCCTCCTCCATTTCCCATATAAACATATTTTTTCAATTTTAATTACATAGGAAAAACATGTGTACCAATTTTGATCATCTTCCCATGCACGCCAAAGCACCAAATAATCCCAATTTGTAGAGTGAATCCCATAAACTCTTGAATTAGATACTTCAAAAGGATTTGGAGATTCATAAGTCAGTTCTAATAGCAACTGCTTGGTATGTATCACACCTTATGCCTGTAGATATCTCTTATACTTACATTATATTATCGTGTACAGCATGAGAATAAGACAAAATCTTGTTTATAATGAGGGATAATTTTTTTTATCATATAATATTATCATTGTGTAACATTTAACAATTTATCAAAGCATCACAGCTTGACTATATACATAATATATATCACATCACTGTGTATTCACTATATTATACGTATGCAGACATACAGTCCAAACATAAAATACATGTCCCTATACATATGTGAAACGCAAAGAGAGAGAGATTAGTGAGGCTCGGTTGGTGACTTGTGATCCATATCTTCTATATAGTATGCACTTCTAAAATGAGCTAATTATTCGACTCTTCTTGAAAAATAATGCAATTTAATGAGTTGCAACTAAATGAGAATGATTATCAAAAGCTTTCTAAAGTACCAAGTCAATCATAATTACAAGTAATAATTCGCCATTGGTACACATTTTACATGTCATTCTATTTATCAATATCATATGAATATAAATGATATTAAATCATATAAACATTTTATTTGCTTATGCTTATGTCACTTTCTTTTTGTTGTGACCAGGCTAAACAGACACTATCCTAGGTTTCCATGTGAACATTTGCATTTGCCAGCTAGCTTGATCATTTGTAACATTTGTACATTTGTTAGGCCATTAGTCTTTTCTTTTACTTTTGAACATTTGTTTAGCCCACAGGCCTCTTCTTTTGCTTTACAATGCCATTTAGGTAGTTACAACGCCTTTTAAAGTCCATATGCATATGCATTTGCAACAATCATTACTTTACCATTGCATTTGTATCACATTCACATATTGAATCGTTAATCATTTTCATGTAAAAAAACACAACCATGTAACCATGCATTTAAGTCATCCATTACTTTTTCATATCATAGTCATATCATAGTAATCATGTAATTCATATAATAGCAAGTCAAGTCACATTACACATAGCACGCAACAAACACACATACCAAAGAAATTGTTTGATAATTAAACTCCTATTTTCTTTTGATTTTGAGCATCTAACTTATTGTCTTTCACTTCCTTGGGGGTCTCTAATATGATGTGAGCCTAATTGAATATATAATTAGTCAATTGGTAGCTAAATAAACTTAGTGAAACTTAAACAAATTAAAATATGCATAATATGGACCACTAACTAGGGTTTGGTATTATGGCAGTGTGACCTCCATGTGTTAAGTAGCTTATAACTTTTTCTATACTAGTCCAATTAGTATGATTATTGTTCTAATTAAAGCTAACATGTAGAGCTATAACATATCTAAATTTTAGAACAATTGGACCATTGTGGATTTTTTTATACAATTTATATGGATGTTCTGTTTTCTGCCTTGTTTCTGCCCCTAGGCAGTTTTGGGACACCAAATTTGCATCTTCATATCTTATAACATGTAAGTTATATTTTTATAAAACTTTGTATGATCATATATAAGTTAAAAAGGAACATTTTTCATGTTGACAACTTTCATTCATTCTGCCTCTAAGGTCCTCATATAGTGGGGTATTTTTGACTAGTCAAGAACCGGATTGGCATCCGGAACAGTCTGATTTATCAAGGCCATAACTCACAAAATACATTACATATTGAGGTGTTATTTAAGCAAAATTTTACTAAGACATATACCTATAACTTTCATGTTTTGACTATTTATAGATTGTCTATAAGGTTCTCAAAATGGGGAAAACATCTGACTAGACCTGTACAGGACACTAAGCAGGCAGATCAAATATGGAACAAACATGACCCTCTTGGCCATAACTCAACATCTGCCTATAATCTGGTCTTGATATTTAGTATACACTAGATAACACAGATATCTTAAACTTTTATGCTTTGAGTTTCCTCAAATACCGACTCTATCATATATAAAAATAATCAAAACAGTAGATGATTCATCTAGGTTCCACCATCAAACTAGTTTCAGTCCGATGCCAATATCTTTCCACAAACACAAAATCATATAAAAATATCTATATAGCCATAAACTTAAGAGATAAATCTATAAGTTTAATGCTTGGTATTTCTAAGAAATGGAGCACCAATATACTACCCCAAAATAGAATTCCATAAGTGATATAGTCACTTTATACTACCTAAACCATGATCCAACAATATTCAAATTATGATTATCAATAAAGGAAACAATAAATAACTCACCTTGTGACTAGTTATGGCAGAACTTTTAGAAGAAATTAGAAAGAAAAATGGAGAGGAATAGAAAAAGAAACTAATGGTGTATAAGAGGCCAAAGATAGCTTTTTCTCAAAGTTAGCCTACTCAAATCCTCTTTTTCCTTTTTTTTTTTTTACTTTTGTTCATATTATTATTATTATTATTATTATTATTATTATTATTATTATTATTATTATTATTATTATTTCTTTTATATTTTTACATATACCTAGTCAATGTCAGAAATACTATCTTTTCAAATAGTTCAATCTAATTAATTTAACTATGTCAAATTCTATTTACTTTAAATTTAATTATTTTATTTAATTTCATTTTCAATATCTTGTATCCTTATTTAATTTATAACTAGTCACGTGTGACTTATTTCTATTGTGATAAACCGACACGTAACAAGTCTATCTTGTGAGCATGTTCTAGCTAAAATCTCTATGTATGCATGTGTTTCATATGAATGACATTTATAAAATAAATATGTCAAAATGAAATACATATAGTAATGTATATGGGAAAGTCGAGGGTATTATAGTATGTATTGGTGTCTTCCCACCATTTAAGTCCCATGCAACTCTCTGCCACTTCAAGCCTTCATTTATCCTATTCAATGTAATTAAAGCAACACCAAAGACATAGGATGATATATAATAGTCTTGTTTCGCTGCTTTCTCGAAGAAACTAAGATTTTTGCCATTAGTATAAAAGAAGATTTTACAACTAAAATAAATAGGCAAATATATATTTTCTACCTACAAATAATGTCTTATAAATCTAAGGGTGTAAGGTATTGGATCCCATGGTAGATTCAAAAGTACTCTACTGAAATCAATATTTTCTAGGACAGTATAGTCCTTAGCAGCCATGTTGAAATACTGGAAACAGAGAGTGAAATTGGTAACTTTGTCTTCATCATTATCATTTAGGGTACGACGTAGGATCTCAAAGATTTGTGTTAATAAGCAAAGAGGAAGTTTTGTTATATAATCCATGATTGTTTAGAAAGAAAGAAAGAATTAAAGTTGGATGAAATCAAATTAATCAATGATGATGATAAATATATTAAAAATGAAAAGTTTCGTCTGCTAATCTTCACAGGAAGAGAAGATAAGATCCATTGGAATGATTGCTAATTAGTCTCTTTTCATCAATTGGTACCAATCACATGGTGCTCTAAGTTGTTTCAATGGTCAAGACATCTGCTTGAAGGTAGGCTAATAGATGGTAGGGTAGATCAATCATGGCTATCAAACTGTCAGTTGAAGTAGTAATGATAAACATCATGCAATCGGATAACTATAATCGATGGTATTTCTAACAACGGTCGGCTAACAATAAGGATGCACTATTTCCATAATCTTTGTATCAAGTAGTGGAGATGGTAGGGTAGGTCATAGCCTACAATTTTTCTTTTATTCAATATTAGCGTCACAGGACTGAATCATGATGCTTTTTCCAAAATACGACATTTTACGTTAATAGTGTACTGAATGAACTATCAATCAATTCTCAAGGAATCAATGCCTTTTGAAGATAATCTCATAATTTTTTTTAAACAAATTACGAGATAATTTTCAGGGAAATTTTTACACAATTATCTTGGCATACTCACTCTATATAAAGGCTGATTAGCTCTATTCAGGTAATTATACAGTCGAGCTAGCTATTTTACAAAGTTTTTCATTATGTGTTTTATTAAATGCAATGGTCATGAAGATTTACAAAGGTTTTGATTATGTCTTTTGAAGAATTAACATGTTAGACATCTAAAAAATGGTCAATATTCAAATACATGCTTCAAAATTCATTTGAAGCATACATTTGAATACTAGACCATTTATCTCTGTGTATAATACATTCATTCTTCACATAAAATGGCTATGAAGCAATGGTGCAGTACTCAAATATGTTAGGGAATGTTGATAAAGAGGAAGGAAACAACCCATCACATACCAAACATATACATATGGAGCATAAGTGTATATTTTTTACTTGTGTGGATCTATCTTGCACTCTTTAATCTTCTTCTAAAGATCTTTATGGAGCTTAATTATTTCTCATTTGGTGACTTAACACAATGGTACAATATTCAAATGCATATATAAAGTAGAAGAACAAATAGAAGAATTGGTTGAGGGCTCGTCTACTAAATGCAATAATCAGTTAGAAGGGGCTCTCTCCATTCTATGAACTATTGCTACCTCACAGATAACATCATTCTCCACAGTAGTGTCGCCGATGGTCATAAGGCAATCAAGAATTACTTAAGCATAGATACTATGAGCAATTCATTCTTTCATCTGTGTGAATTGAAAAATCAATTTGACTATATTTTTATTTATATATCTTCTAAAGAAGATGTTTTTTGGTGTAAATATTGTGAAATTCATGTTCTATGTAAATTTTAGAACCTCATTATTTGTGTTAAAAGGCATTTAATTTCATATATTTTTGTTCAATTAATTCCTTTCAAAGCATTCGATGATAGGAAACATAGTGGTAGGGAACACTTTCACTACGATAGGATACAAGAGATATTGCATTCAAATTTTCTTCAAGCTTATAATAGATCTAGTGCATGTAAAATCTTTATATATAAAACTTTCCAATATTAAAACCAATACTAATTATCAAAACCAATATAATAGATCTGGTGCATGTCAAATCCTAAACCCTAATGCTTAAAAACTTTCAAGTACAAACTCTCAATGCCAATACAAAGTCTGAAAATTGAAAATCCAATACAAAGACTAAAAAGATAAATAATAACTAATGTCCAGAATCCAATACAACAAAACTTCAATTATATGTTCTCAAGACAAAAGATAGCACAAAGCATTAGCTGCTCCATTGCGAGGCAGGAGATTGATAATATAAAATATATTTAATGGTAAAGAGGTGTGTTAGTAGCCAATTACATCGAGATATGCTATAAATATGCAATTTCTTGAAGAGAAAAGTTCAAAAAACCTACTTACACAATTTTGCAATTTCAAGTATGAGGTTTTTTTAAAGGCAAAAATGGTATTATAGTTTGTGATATTAGTAAATTTAAGTCTTTTGGTCATAATAATATTACAAAACACTGAGTTGGTGCTAATGTGTAACGAAATAGGCACTAGCTCAACGTACTTGAAATTGCAAAATTGTTACATATAAGCACCAACTCATCTTTTTCTAACATTTCTATAATTAAAAGACTTAAATTTACTAACGTTACAAATTACAAGACCCTTTTTGCCTCGAAAAAAACCGCATACTTGAAATTGCATAAGTGTAAAACCACATGTAGGTGTTTTTAATATTTCCCTTTCTTAAAGTATGATGCCATATTCATGCATAAAGTCAGCACTGAAGGATTTTCACTCTTTGATAAATGAAGATTCAAGGAATTGTATATTTGGAGCATATTTTGAAGTAGAAAACTATGAATTGATGATAGCACATCTAGAAACCATCAAGTCTCTATGCATACAAACTGATGAATTGAAGAAAAAATGTGATGGAATATGTTGAATGAATGTGGGAGTTCTGATTGTTTAAATAGAAGAGATGGAGACGTTTATAGTTCTCTCAATGAGATGTTTAGGATTCATCAAAAAATGATGTCTTTTATTGGTATTCTATGCTACTTAAAATATAAACAATTAGGTAATTTTACTATTTTTATATTTGCTAGTTTTTCATTAGTGTGTCTTGCATGTTAATTATTAAATATTAGACTCGTCATTAATCATCATTTAATTTTTATATAATTTATTTTGTTTTTTTTATTAATTTGTTTCATCTTATTATAATATTTTATTCATAGTAAATTATACAAGTGCATATTTATTTCCAATTTTATCAAATTACTAATTTGTCCATTATTAAGAATCATATATAAAATAGAAGTAGTAAGTATTTTATAGTCATTTTGTCTATTCTCTCTAATTACACTTTTATTTATAAGTTTTTAATTAAAGTGCATTGCATATAATTATTAAATATTGGATTCGTATTCATGATAATGTAGTATATTATTTATAGTGAATATAACATTATATGATATTTTATTCATAGTAAATTGTAAAAGTATATGTTTATCTCATATTTTTATAGTATTTTATTAGTAAATAAAGAGTTCATATTTATCTCAAATTTAATATTACTTTACAATATTATAACTCATATGAATATTACTAATTTATTCGTTATTCAGAATTATATATAAAATAGAGATCGTACTTTACAATTATTTTGCATGTCCTCCTATTTCCACTTTTATATATAATAGTTTTTCATTAACGTGTCTTGCATGTGATTATTAGATATTAGACTCTTCATTAATCACTATTTGGTTTTATATATTTTTTTTCTTTTTTTTTAATTTGTTTCATCTTTTTATTATATTTATTTCATAGTGAATTATAGGAGTGCATGTTTATCTCAAATTCCATTAAATTACTAATTTGTCCATTATTAAGAGTTATATATATATTAGAGGTAGTAAATAGTTTACAACCATTTTGTATGTCTCTCATATTTTCAATCATCCACATATTTTTTAATAAGTAGATTCATCATTATTAAATAAATAATAATAATAATTATCATCATCATCTTGTTTAGTAAATTGATTTTAGTTACTTTTAATTATTACATAATTAAATAACATTTAATTTATATACTAATAGTTATTAATTATATTTAATTCTTATATTATACTATTACTATATTTTTTTTATTGTGTCTTCCTAATTGTTTTTTTATTAAATTATTTTTTTCTTTCTTTTTAATATATATATATATATATATATATAATATAGTTATCTAGTTCTAATAGAATTAGATTTCTAATCAATGAATTATTAATATTATTTACTAATAAATTAAATTATTAAATAATAAAATTAACTCAATTAACTAATATAATTATATTGACTTTTTGGTAAATTTATCAATTTATGTTCCCACTTTTATATATACTAGTTTTTTTATTAACGTGCTTTACAAGTGATAATTAGATATTAGACTCGTCATTAATCACTATTTTATTTTTATATAATTTTTTTTGTTCTTTATTAATGTGTTTCATCTTATTATGGTATTTTATTCATGATTAATTATATAAGTAAATGTTTATTTTAAATTTTATCAAATTTCAAATTTTATTAAATTACTAATTTATCTATTATTAAGAGTCACATATAAAGTACTGTATGTGATTATTAGATATTAGATTCATTTTATAACTCATATCAAAATTACTAATTTATTTATTATTAAGAGTCATATATAAAATAGAAATAGTAAGTACTTTACGATCATTTTGTCAATCTCTTCACATTACTAATTTGTCCATTATTAAGAATCATATATAAAATAAAGTCAGTAAGTATTTTACGGTCATTTTACATGTTCTTCCTATTCTGCAATGCACATGATTTTTAATAATTAAACTCATCATTATTAAATAATTATTAAATAATAATAATAATAATCTTAAGCAAATTAATTTTAGTTACTTTTTATTATCATATAATATAGTCACATTTAATTTAAATACTAATGGTTGTTAATTATATTTTATACAAAAGTAAATTATATTATAATATACAAGTAAATTTTAAAAACTTAACTTGATATATATATGATTAAAATAAATTAATTATCAAACCATGTTTCAAATATTTTTTTATTAAATTATTATGATTATGCAACTATTTTTTTTATTTTTTTTATTTGACACATTTTTATCATTTTATTCTCTTAATCGATTTTGTTGTCCAAATTATTTTTTACATTTCATTTTTAGTCTTTTGCCTTTAAAAATTTAAATTTTTGTCATGATATGCCTATTGTTATACTAAAAAATAGTACTTATAGTTTACATGTAGATGAATTTTTCAATATGTCATATCATCATATAATGTTATCACATTTTTAAAATATTAAATGGCAAATTAGATAAAAAAAAATATAAGAGATAATTTAGAAAAAAAAATTGATAAAAAAACAGAATAATTAAAAATAGATTTTTGTTTTTTTTCGCATCACCATAAAACTTCTTTTCTTCATTACCTTGAAAATTATTCACGGGTCTTTTGACAATTTATTTACATCACATTTTCAAAATTAATAAAATATTTTCCATACTAATTAAATTTCTTTATTATTAATTATAATGGCTATTTCAACCCAAAAGATAAAATTGCCTCGACGTACCATTGTCTTAGAAGTAGTAGGTTTTTTTTTCAACACATTGATTTTTATATTTCTTTTTCTTGTAAATTATCAAATTTTCACTTCAATCTTCATCTACCCGTTCCTTTTTAATTATTTCATTAATATTAATTATAAGAAACGCTGCCTTTTTATTCTTCAAATATCGAAATTTTTGCGGTTGTTCTTATAAATTTTCCCCTTTTGCATACCATTCTTTGCTTTACTGGTGGTTTTCTTGCTTATCCTTCTCCTCGCGATTACTTCTCATTTTCAGTTTTTACTTCGGATTGAAAATGTCGTGCTGAAAAATCAACTACTACTTTCAAGTTTCATTCTGATCTTGCACTAGTTCAATAAAAAAACCAATCCAAATGGGTGTGGGTATATCAATCTGGTTGGGATTGAAAGCAACAACACTATTCCTCTTCTTTTTATACCTCAGAAACCTTGGATTCATCT
The DNA here is from genome assembly GCA_949630135.1 of Balakata baccata. Lineage (NCBI taxonomy): Eukaryota > Viridiplantae > Streptophyta > Magnoliopsida > Malpighiales > Euphorbiaceae > Balakata > Balakata baccata. The sequence continues at coordinate 14,393 of CATIWF010033218.1, forward strand.
TGTTATCAATCCCATTACTGTATGCTTCATTGGTATCTGTTTTACTATCTCTAGCTTCTCACCCATCTATCAATCTCCCTATGCTTCTAGGCAAAAACCCAGATGGAAGTTTCCCAATTTGGTCAATTATCATGTTCAGTCCATACTTATTTCTAGTTAGAATCTTCTCAATTCTGCGCAGATGGAGTAGTGGGGAGGAGCCTTATAGTGAGATCTGTGAGGGGGTTTATGTTGGTGGGTGGCCATATTCAACAGATTCATTGCCACCTGGTGATCTTGCTATTATAGATTGCACTTGTGAGTTTCCAAGGAAATCGGAGTTCAAAAGGCACTCCTATTTGTGTATCCCAACTTGGGATACAAGGGCACCTCAGCCTGGGGAGATTGAATCTGCTGTCAAATGGGCTTGCAGGAAGAGAGCTCAGAATAAATCTATTCTCATCCACTGTGCATATGGTATGGATTGATAGGCCAATTTGACACTATTATGTATTGCTGCCTGTGAATTATGCTTGTTTGTTGGTTCATATTACTTATTATAAATTGCTGGTGCTATGAATTATGGTATGTATGATATGATATTGTTATGTTATCTAGTTGTGAGCTTGTTTGATTTTGGTGTCCTGGGGATCTAATTTTGCTATGGGTATTACACTTATTTTTCCAGCTTCATTGATGCTTGCATTTGGTTTCTTACCATGTGAAGGTGTTAAGCTTTTAGGGACTTCTTCATAAATGGGGGAAAAAATTAATGTAATTAGTTCGTTTGTTTAAATGAGTTTTCACTTCTTTTAGCCAAGGCTAGGATTGAAGCTTTTCAGTTCCACTTCTAATGTGCTTATTAAACAAATTTTGATTGAACTAATCTGATAGGTCAAATTTTTGTGATTTTAACAAAGAGAGAAAACGATTAAAATCAGTTTTTTTTTTTTTTTTTTTTTTAAATACGGCTCAACAATTTTAAAATCATTATGCAATGTAAATTATAAAGAAGAACTCTGAACTCGGTATCCTCATACTTGGTATCCTCAAAACATTCTTAAGCTGTCATTTCAGCCTTCTGCTATATGTTTTTTATCTTCATTTTTGGGAATGCAAAAAGATAACTTAGTAGATTTCTCCTCCTAGGACCCTTTCTTTATGCGATGCACTACAATCCTATAAGTATGAACAAGCAAATAATTCATTAGATGTTTGTTTGATGTTTGCTTGTTTCTTTGCTCTCTTTAGGATGGTTATGAACCGCCTATTTTGAATAAATAGTGTACTAACATAGCATAATTGCTATATTTCCGTTTGAATATCAATCACTTCCCTGGCAGATGATAACGAACGCTGAAATTCTTGCTATCTCTAGCATTTTGTACTCCTAGAGACAGCAAGAACGAACTATGTTAATCAAGTGACCAAATATAGACCACTAAGACCAGTTTTCAAACTTTAATTGTCATTATAGGGTACAGATGGCTGTTCTTATAAATATTTTTCACTGTGATATTCTTTTGAAATTTGTTATGATTTGTTGAGCTCATTTTGATGTAACATTCTACTAAATTTGGATATTTGCAAATCGTGAATGGATCGTTAAGTGTCTTTAGGTTACTATCGTCAAATAGTGAAATTGGCAACTTATTCTGTCTTTTAATGACTAACTTTTCCCACAAGTTTCTTTTGAGATATTTTGCATTTAGGTAGTCATGCTTTTGATTGTCCATCATTCTTGTGTCATGCAATTAGTTTCAACTGCTAAACTTTAAATATTCTAGTAGCAACAACTCTATAATATTGAATCTGTGTCACACAGGCAGTTTCAATTTGACCATCCCTTTTGCTTGTTGCTTGTGTGAGGAACTGAATTTAAAATTTTATCCTTCCACCCACAGTGCCAAAATATTTAAGGCAACATAAGACGAAGAATGGATAATGATAATTGGAGGCCCAGTTTGGCATTTAAATTAATGATTTGACTATATGCTGTGTTCATTTGATATTTTGACAGATTGGTAAAGTTCTGTGTATGCCAAGATTCTACTGAAATTTCTGTCAGATTCTAGGATGAAGCTTTTGTAGAATAGAAGTATCTTAGGAGTGTACTTATTATTCTAACCGTTTAAATATAGACTCATATTTTCAATTGAATTGCAGTTAATATTTCTTAAGAAATTTGAAATTCTTATTTTCTTCTTGATCCCTTGTAAGATCTTTTTTCTCCAGAATTCTAAATTTACTGTCATTAACCTCCTCTCACGCTATGGTCACTTTAAATGTTGCCCTTCCTTCCTTGACCTAAGATTTTATGCATATTACCTGTGTACTTTTGAAAAATCAGAGCTCCTGTCTTTGAAATTATCTTCCTTTTGTCCATTGACATAAATTACAGCTCTCTATTTTGTGGATGAAAATTTTCAAATGAGTAATAATGTTTGAATCTTGATGCTCAAAATTTTCTGAATGAGGAATAATGTTTTGTTGCTCAAACAATCACCATGAAGGGAGGGATGAATTGGTGAGAAATTAAAAATTCTTGCACACAACAAAGTAAAAGATAGTAGAGAAAGGAAGGAGACACGAAATTTATACAAATTCGGGTGTTAACTAACCATATCGGATGATAACTAACCGTACTCCTCTCCACTCACAATTGGGTATTCACTAATCTAATTCATTAGATTACAAATGAGAGTTTTACTAGCTAACTCACAATTAGGTATTTTTCCAAGACTCACACTCAATCCAAAATTTTCCTTATATTTTAATGGATAAAACAACAAATTCCTTATATTTTGGCTCTCACACACCCCAAATATAAGTTTACCCAAGTATTTAAGGCTAACACTTGAACTCTTACAAATAATTAATGAATGAAAGATGAGAAAATAAATTGCAAGAATTTTGGCATATAAAAAGTTGTGAATATCATAAATAGTCTTTTTGTAGGGTATTTATATTGATTACTTACCAATTAGCCGTTATAAATTGGTGTTATAACTCTCCCTAATGTTCTCTTACAAGTGCATTAAATGCTGTTTACGAAGATAGTTTTTCGGTCGTGAAAGGATGTTTCCCAGTCGGCAAATAGGCTTATGCAACACGTGGCATCTTCTGATTGGCTCAAGGCTCCAACAGCTAGTTCCTATACAAATATCCCGATTGGGACTTCCTTTTCCCGAGTGGGACTTCCTCGTGAATCCTCTGACCGTAAGGCTTGGGAGTGCTAACTTCAAGGGCTTTCCGGTTGGGACTTTAGTCAGTCAAACTTAGCCGTTTTAACTTCTTTGATGATGTGGCACTATTTGGTAGAGGTGCCTTTCAAGTCTTATAAATTTTCCAATCGTGCCTCTCTTTTCCTAGTTAAGATACAGAGTTTCTCTATCAGGAGACACCATGCCCTGGTCTGTATTAGCTACTGGATCTCAAGAAGACCAAAGGGCCTCTTTTCCTAGTCTGGACAACATTTTTCCGGGTGGGAGTTCCTTGTCCCGAGCGGGACTTTCACGTCCTCAGAAATTACTTGGTTTTTTCATAAGGCAAATCAAAATCAAATGACTTAAAACTTTGAACACTATCAGAACAACACTAAATAAAGACATTAGTAACACTTAATTTGATTGTCAAGATCAAAATAGAGATTAATTACTCTAAGGTCAACATATTTGAATGAGAGCTCCTATCTTTAAATTATCTTCCTTTTGTCCCATAGACATAGATTACTGCTCTCTATTTTACGAATAAAATTTTTCAAGTGAGGAAATATATTTGAATCTTGTTCATAATAAACTGCAATTCTTGATCTACTTTAATGCATTATTTTGAAATATTGAGTTGTTCTTCAACTTATACTGAAGAATTATGGCACGGTTTATATATATTTAGAATTTATGAAATCCTGTTGTTCATTTATCATTATCATTGTAGTGCACATATAACTCATATGGTAGAGGAAATGAATGATTATGCCGAAAGTATAATTTCGTGAAAAGATCTTGTTGAAATTTACTATTTTGACTGTAGGCTTGAAACACTCTGGATTATTTCAATTTTCTCTGTAAATCCATGAAGAAGAAAGATATGATGTATCTTGTTTTCTATTGGATTCACATAATAGATCTTAAAAAATGGGACACAAGTTAAAGAAGTAAATAAGTAAAATGCAAGACATTGATATACGTTTGGGAAAATATGATTTATCTCCGTCATCCACCTTAGTTTTGTAGCCTACCATAGAACTCCAGTATATATCTTTTCAGGAATTGCATGTTTAATCATGATTAAAATTGTCTCTCAATCAATCTTTCATTGTTATTGGATTGGACTATCCTCGTATGGTTGTGCCCAGTAGATGGTATTTTAGTTTAGATCTTAGAAATGTCCGAAATAGAACTGTTAATCACAAAACCTTCTAGAAATATCTAAATAACCAGAATTAAATTTAATATTTAGTTCCAATCATCCTTCCCTTTCTTTGCTTAAAAAAGGGTTTGCCATTTAAGGGTGTTATTTCTTTTTGTGTATAGGTTTTTTTTTACAATATCAGCTGTCATCTTGCTAAAATTTGTTTGCATGCTCGTAAAAGACCTATTTATTAAATAGTGGATGTATCCTTAGGTCATGGAAGAAGTGTTGCTGTAATGTGCGCTCTATTGGTGGCTCTTGATGTAGCAGAAGATTGGAAAAAAGCTGAGAAGATCATCAAAGAAAAGCGACCTTATATTCGGATGAACTCTCTTCACCGCAAAACTTTGGAAGAATGGTCTAGACACCGACTATCGTCTCCTAGGAGGAAGGAGGTAAGGGACATGAATTCTGTAGTTATGTGGAGTTTCTCTAGCCAATCGAAACCAGATAGGGCAGAAGAAACAAGCTATTGACATGTTTGTATACTAGCTCTTTCAGTACTATACCTTAATTCATAACTGATATGGTTCCATTTGGAATGATGCTGGAATTTTTTATGCTATATTGCTAATTTGTGATGGTTGATAATTTCTTTGTTTTTTATTTTTCAGTTTTCTCATTAAAACATAAAATGAGCTACACAAAGATGATACTTTTTTCACTAATACATTGCCGGACCATACTACTTATTTGTCCTACATTTATTCTTTGAATTCCACTATGCAATTTTTGTTCATGAGAATCCTTAAGTAAATCCTACAAAGCCATGGTCTTGTCTCAAGTGATTCATCCTCATGACTAAATGGTAATCACCTAAATCTTACAAGAACCATTACTGAACCATTACTAGCTGAAAAATGTTGGCATCACAGGAGATTTGAAGCAGGGAACAGCTCAACTCCTTTCTTTTCCTACTTTACCGACTGAAATTTAAGATGTTGAAAGGGGAAAAATTAAGGAAAAAAAATAGAACGAAAAGTTTAAGCATTCTTTTCCAGCTAAATTAAAATTATTGCTTTAGTCAAATAAATATGATAGCAACGGATCGAGTTTTTCAGATACCAACCCGATTCAAACCTAATAGAACTTACATTCTGACCGAGAGAATTCGGTATGAATTGATTGCCTAACTAATAATAAGAAAAAGCAGAGACAGAAAACTGTTGGTGGGTGGCTGCTGCCTTCAAATTGAGCTCTAGAAAGTTAGCTCTAAAATGTGACACAATTAGTTACAGAAGAAACTAATTCGTTCCCATTAACTCAAAAATTATATGCAAATGAAGCAATGAATGGTATTACAAACTTTGTTACTTGCCACGGGTCGACGGCCTTTGTCATTGGAATTAGGCATAAGATAGAAGACAAGACATCAAGTTAAAGAATGAATATTTTACACATGAGGCTACAAATGAGTTGAGTAAAGCCAAGCATAAGCTTGGCCAATTTTGTTAGGAAATGTTACAAGTATCAACGAGAATCGTGCACAATTTTACATTCAAGCTTTACTTTTTATTTAACAAAACGCAACCACATAAATGTAACTTTATGATACAAGGTAAAAGACATATCCAGCTACGTGTAATTGTATAATTTTTTTTTTTGGCCATTTTTCCTCCACCGATTTTTTATTCAAACTGTCACTTATATTTCATTTTTGGTCCACTTTGCTCCCTAAAAATTCAAATTTTCATCATAATATATCATTGACAGTTGAAAAGTACTAAAAAATACACACGCCTATGTTTTTTTCCTGATAGCCACATCGTCATATGGTAGTTGGTATACACATTTTTTAAAATTAACTAGGAAAGTGAACCAAAAACCAGCCAAATGAATAAAATGGAAAAAATGAACGATTACAAGTAATTAGATATGATTTAGCCCATATAAGAATCAAACACATAATACTTTCAGAAGTAAAATTATTAACTACTGGCACTATGAGAAAATAACTCATAAGGAGTGTAATATCCAATAACTAGAGCTTAGTTATAAAATGAGTAAATGTCATATGGAGGGCATTTCGTAATTAAAAGTAATAATATAAAATATATGTATAGATGTATTAGTTTTGATGATATATGAGAGTATATTAGAGGTATATGTGGATATATATAAGATATATGTGAGGTATATTGGTCAATTTTGGCTTCGATTTGAAGAGATTGATGAAATAAACAAAGAAATATGAAAAACTCTTTTGTCACGATTGTGACACAAGGGCTTCACAACCATGATAGTTGAATTTGGATAAAATTTTGACTTTTGTGAGGTAGTTACTACAGTCAACCTTCATGACTGTGAAGGAAAAGGTTCATGACTGTGAAAGGTTTGTATACAAACTTTTCCCAAGATCTTAAAACCATTTTTCATCACATTTTCGAGCCTCAAACCTCAAGAACAGATCATGGACTCCCAAGAACCCTAAGAGAGTAATTCTTCATAAACTTTTGAGTGATTAAATACCAAAACCAAGAGAGAAACCAATATTAAAGCAAGATTTGAAGAAATTATCAACATAAATGAAGAGTTGGAGGAGAGAGAAAGTTGGTGCAAAGGTGACCACGGTTTCTTTGCATAATCAAGGATGTTTCTGCCATTAAGAGGTAAGAAAACACAAGAAATTCATCTCTTTGTTATGATTATGAAGTTATATAAAGAGATTGTGATGTTTGAGTGAAAAGCCATGAAGGTTGAGTTATGAAAGATGAAGGGTGCTGAGGTTTTGTCTATATTTATGTTCTTTGAAGTTATTGGGAGTATGATACCATGAGATTGAGTTAAAAACATGTATAATAACCATAAATTAGGTAGCATGAGTTAGTTTTACATTTTTTTTATATGCTTCCATAAAAGTAGAATTTGATATATGGTTATAATTGTGATAGAAAAACAAAGAGAAGAGAGGAGATTGTCGAAGAGAGTAGATAGCTTCTTAGTTGGTTTTGGTTAAACTCCTAATAGAGATTTGTACATATTTGCATTGTTATTTACCCCTTAAATAATGAATTATATGCTTAAATGGTGTTGAGTATGCTTCTTGGAAAAGTAATGTGATATTATTAATGGCAAAAGCATAATATGGCATGTTTAAATATTAGAAAAGTTAATTAGAATATTTGAATATGTATAAAAATGTTGATAAGCATGAAAATAACAAATGTGTTTAAGAGAGTGCATTACGTCTAAAGCTTAAGTTATTGAACTTGGTTGTGAATACAATATATGGTGATTTAAGTTGTGTTAACTTGATTGTGATTGTTTCCAATACCTATGGATTTTCTATATATGTTTAGGAAGTGTTTAGAAGTGAAAGTTTGATAAAATTTGACCATAGGAACAAGTTAGGCCCTTCACAACCATGCTAAACTGTCATGACCATGACACATTGATCCAGTAGCCTTCACGACCATGCTTCACGCCCAACACAATTCTTCATGGATGCCGTGAAGACACTATTCATAACAAAAGTTGTTTAACTTGCCGAACATACCTAAATACTAGCGTATGATGTCATATCATATGAAAACATGTTGATGAACATAATTAATATATGAACATGCATAAGTTATGTGAAACATGATGGTAACATGAAATAATATGATCAAAATGAGAGGATACTTTGATATAAATGTTCATTTCTCTATCTAAGGACTACTTTAGCGTAAACGGTGCATCATAAAGGGATAACCGATACGTATCGACAAGATGTATGATTGAGGATCAGGACGACTAGTCCTGGTCTGGGTGCTCCTGTTCCTGGTACTCATATTTATTATACTCAATTAGGTTAGCTAAGCTCGGGTGTGAGCGCACTTAACTTGAGAAGCTCAGATGAACACACATGTTGCAGTGGATGAGTAGGATGACTAGCCCTGGACTAGGTGCACTTACTTCATACCTTGTATACAGAGTGAGTAAGATGTCTAGCTTTGAACTGAGTGCACCTACTTCACACTCTATATCCGGCCAATCAAAGAATGAGGCTTGGGCCATTTACCGAAGTTGTTATTGAAAAATAAAAAAAACAAGACATATAAGGTTGATAAATAAGAGATATTAATGACATGAATAATGGTAAAGGTATGAGAAATGTGATATGACATAAATACAATCACTGCATGTATTTATTTGATACGTCATTTCTCTATTTTTCTTAAACAATAATTCACATGCTCATATGTCATGATATATGATGTCATAATACCTTATATGTTATGCTATATTTGTATGAGTGCATGGAAAAATTTCAATGTTTATATGTACCACTAAGTTAGAGATAGCTTAGTGTGAGTTTTTCTCACACAGATTCAGGAGCTTGTAGCTAGTAAAGTTGAAGTTGAAAAGAAAAGCTAGTGCTCATATCCAGAGAGGACATCTATGACCCGATTTGTGGGCCTAAGTAATCATATTATGTATTTTGTATAAACATGCATATGGGAATAGTGATAAAGACCTATTATAAGATACAATTTGTGATGCATATATGTGTGTGTGTGTGTGTGTGTGTTTGTGAAAAAAATATGAGTCATTGTGATATGAAAGACATATGTGTATGAATTTGACATATAATGACAAGTAACCAGATATAAGATAAGCATAGAATGTGGCATTCTGCCTATGTAATGTGATTATTTCTATTATAGGGTTACATAATGGACATAATCATATTATATAAGTATGACATCACAAGAAATTACAGTCTAGATCTATCCTCACACTAAGGCCTCTTTTGATTTAGCTATTGAATACAGCTGGTAACCGATAACTGGTGGCTGATAGCTGATTGATATTAGTGTTTGATAAAACTAATTGAACTGCTGCTGTTAGAGTATAAAATTACCAATAGAGATATAATTTATATTATTCAATGTGTATATTTTTATATGAAGTATAAGTAAATGAAATAATTATTTCATATAATTATATACCATAATTAAGATAATAAAAATAATAAAATTTAATTAATTATAAATAAATATGTATGTATAATTTATAAATAAATTTAATATTATTTATGCTTAATATATCAAATAACATATATAGTAATTAGAAGTATATCATATATTTTTTCATTTAAAAATAAATAATATTACTAGTTTAAATATTATTTATAATATTTTTATATTTGTAATTATAAATAATTTATTGGTTAAAAAATTCAATTTGGAGGAAATAAGTATTTTGTAATTAATAAAATATATAGTCCAATTATTATAATCCGTGCATACTAAATATATACAATGTTGTGTGCCACATACAATTATAATTCTCATGATATACACTAAAATACCCATTTGACAACAGAATGGGGGCAAAAAGAAGAAAAGAAATGAATACTGGATTCCATAATCTGTAACAGGATTTTCAGTAACCTCAATGCTCAGAAATACTAGACATGACAATGAGAATGTAGACAAAGATTGATTTAATTATTGTCTACCACCAAGTTTAGCAGCATCTGCACTGCTTGTTGTCATAAAGGACTCTCCACAGCCACATTGCCCTTTAGAGTTGGGATTGATGAAAATAAATTCAGATCTGTATAAAAAAAAAAAATCATAATATTACTGTTGCAGCATATATCAGAGTGACACAGGCCAAAAACTGAAATGTTTGCTCTGGAAATATTGACAGGGACAGACTGAAAAGCAGAAACAACTTCATTCAGTAAACGATTGAAGCCCAGAAATAGCCACATCTTCAAACAGATACATATAAAATTTGATCTCAACAACTCCAAGCAATATTCAATTGCTTCATGATTAAATTAATTTTGGATAACAAACTTTCTGCTCATAGGATCATCACTTTGAGGAGCGGTTGTACACTGAGGGCAGCTGCCATACTAAAATTTCAATGCAACTATGTATTGTTTTTGTCATTGCCCGCATTACCCCATTAATCCCTTTAGTTAGTCATGCATCATGATCCATTACTCAACTTTGCAATCCTAAATTATACCCTAGATTCGTCCCTGATCACTTCATATCAACTAATTCCACTCATACTTCCAGAGTAAAAACAGCAAGATATAGTTCAAGGCATTGAATCATATTCACATTAAGCTGAGATAGATATGTATATAAATTTCCATAGCAGACAAAATATAGATAAAAATGAAGCTTGAAATTCAGTTTGAAAAAAAATGTTTGAGAGAAACTGCAGAATAATAAAAAAATCATAATACCGGAGCTTATCATCCACAAAATCCATCTTAGTTCCTATGACATGCATCAGAGCCTTAGGATCAATCAATATCTTCACACCCTCATCTTCAACCAACTCATCGAACTTTCTCTTCCCATCTGCGCATTTCAATTACATGAAAAACAAGGGCAAAGGTTTTATCCTAATTAATTCAGTCCTTTAAAATCCAACACAAACCAACCATTAGAGTTTCAGAAAATCAAACAAAAAATAGAAACTTGGTAGCTGTAACCTGCATAATTGAGTGTGTAGGATAAGCCGTTGCAGCCGCGAGCCTTGACGCTTAACCGGAGGAAAGGGCGTTGCCGTTGGTGGAGCAGCTGACGAATTCTGGCGGCGGCAGCGTCCGTTAGGCTTAAGGCTTGTCGTCGGGCCGTCGGTCCCACCTTCTCCGCTGTCGCCGCCAAAATCTTAGAAGCTGAAAAGATTGCCATTTTTCTGCGAAGGAGATTTTGCGATAAATTATCAATAATTAAATTAAACTATTTATTTTTTTAAAAAAATAATGAACCGATTTCCAATTAATTAGCCTCTGAACTGAAAAATAAATTGCTTATTTGAAACGACAAATTTAATGCCAATATTAGTGCTTGATATAATGTCTTGATTTCAAATCGATTAAAAAAATTTGAAATTTAAATTTAATTTGAATTTGATCAAACTTTATTTAGTTGTTCGAAATTCGATTAGAAAAATATTCAAATTCAATTCAATAAAACTCGAATCAACTAAAAATTTTGATAGATTACTTGATTCGCCTCTATTAAGTTATCAAAAAAAAATTTAAATACACAATTAAGTTTAAGAGAATTACGAGTTTGATATTCTGATATTCGAATTCAACTCGATAAACTATTCTAACCATTTAAACTCAATTTGAACTCGATTAAATCTTAATCTAATTTAAATATTTTACGAGTAAAACTCGAGTAGTTCACGAGTTAATTGCCTTGTTTATACATTTATTCAACATTAAACAGTACTAGAATTTAGAATTAGAGAAAATTACTATTTATCCTTGAGATTTGACACAGTATACGAGTACTCCATAGTAGACCTGGCCAACGGTTTGAAACCGCCGGTTCCGAAATAGTTCAAAAAAATTTGAACCGAAACCGGCTAGGGGACGATTCTAGGCCGGTTTTGAACTGGCTGGTTCAATTTTTTTATTTTTTTAATGTCAAATTAAATTTAAATTTAATAATTAAAAATAATTTATGAGTTAAAGAAATACAAATAAGATTAAAATAGTGTATTATTTATATAAATTGTAATTACTTAGAGTTAATTGTACAAATTGAGAAGAAAATTTAAGTTAGGATAATGAGAGAAGAAGTAATAAATATTTAAGTTAAATTTGAGAAATATTTAAAAGTAATAAATTAAAAAAAATTAAGTGGAATATTTAATTTTAATTTTAAAAATTATTTAAGCTAAATATGAAAACAAATATGAAAGTAATAACGTTAAAAATTTATAAATAGACTGTTTATTTGTAATTTTAAAAAATATTCAAGGTAAATTTGAAAAAAAAAAAGATGAAAATAATATTAAAAATAATAAATTGGCTTGAACTTAATTTTTTTTACTATTAATTAAGCTGTTTACATATCCTCTTGGAGTTTAGAAGAATTAAAGTTTACGTAGTTTTATTACCTTTTAAATTTATTGAATACTCATTTACTTTATTTAATCTGAACAGCTGGTGCCAGATGTGTCAATGGTTCCTTTGGTTGTAGAAGTTAATTATTCGTCGTATATTTCTTTTTCAAATTCTTATTGTCTTAGGGTCTCTTTAGTCCAATCAACTACACATGCTTGAACTTCAATTTATTCAGAAGTTAAACTTGATTGTGTTTCATCCAAAATATTACCTCCCAAACTAAATGCTTGTTCAACAGCAATTGTTGAAATTGGACATGCAAAAATTTGTTTTGCAATTTGGGCAATGACAAGATAAGTGTTTTAGTGGCGACTTCACCATTCAAGACATAGAAAACTATTTACCTACTATCACCAAACTCAAAATCTGTTATTAGATAAATGTCAAGTTCGGGTGAACCGATAGATGATCAGAGTTTTTTTATTACTTTTTAATATCAATTGATCACCCATTTTCATATTTCCTATTTCAACCTCTTCATAACTACAACTAGTGGAAATAAAAATATTATATAAATTACTAAATTCATTAAATAGGTTACAAATATTTCTTCTAACTTCATTTACCATTAAATCAATACTAACATTCTCAATATCAAGACACTTATAATAAATTTACAAATATTCATACAACATTGTAATTCTACACCTATAATCAAGAATACAATATACAAGATTAATCAAATGAATCATTTTAAAATAAGATAATTACTTATGTCGCATAACAAATTTAATATCATGCAAAATAACATCATTTATATACTATTTAAACACATCAACAATATTAACATATTGAGCCAAAAATAAATGACATGTAGGATAATAAATACCACTTAAAACATATGTTGCATCATTAAAAACTTTTAAAATCTCTAAAAGATTTTTACAAACTTCCAAATATTATAGATATAAATTAATTTGTATCACATTAGTGAAAATAAATGAGCATAATAAATCTTTATATGCGTATGATTTATTGATTAATTCAAATGTATAATTTCAACGAGTTGAGACATTTTGTGGAAATTTTTTTTGATCGAATCCATGATTCCATAATTTGGGGATGTCCATACAAATAAATAATTGTTTGTTTTATTGGTTCAATTGTATCACATAATATTTTTAAACTATCTTACACATACAAATTAAAAACATGACATGCATATCTAATATGAAAAAAATTTTCATCAATATAAAGTTGATATAGAAACTCTAATAGAAGTAATATTAGCTGCTGCATTATCAAAACCGATTGAAAAAATTTTATTAACTATTATCAAATATTCTTCAAAATATATTTTTTATCATTTTATAAATATCATCTGTTATATGTCTATCATTAAATACTCTAAATGGAAGTAATTTTTTTTTTTGGCTAATCCAATTATCACCAATCAAATGACATGTTTATACCCATATATGAATGTATGCGTCAATAATCACTACAAATTGCAACACGTCCGTTTAAAGGAGAAAAGTTTACACAATTCTTTTTTATTTTCATTATACAATTTAAACAAAGCACGTTTAAAAGTATTTTTTGGAATACGTTTAGCAACGAGATTTAAAGTAGTTTGCCAAAAATTATTAAAATCAACTTTTTCACCAAAACTAAAAGATAAATTTTCAATATTTATCATTTTTACCATTTCTTGTTTATACATTTCATCATTATATTGAAATAATAGAGAGTTAGAAAACAAACCTGCAAACCCGGAAATTTTGGTTTATTTTTTTGCTATACTGAATTGAGTTGTATGTTTAAATTTGTAAGTTTGACCACAATAGTTACATACAACTTGTAATTAACTATCATTTTATTGTATTTTCTTGAAATGCATTTGAAAAATATCGGATGAGCGGAGTTTTTGATCTGGCTCTTGACCCATATTTGTTGAAATATTATCTGTCATTATTTAGTTTTGTTGAGCGTTGTGTGCGGAAGCCAATTCATTTGTCATCTCCTCTTCCTCATCCTCCACGTTAACAAAATTATCATAACTTTCAATATCCACAAAAAGATTATTGGAATTGAAATTGCTTCTTCTACTATTGTTTGCCATTTTTGAGAATAAAGAGAGAAAATTTGAAAATTATAGAGTTTAAAAAAAGTACAGTGTAATTAGAGAGAATTTAAGAGAGAAAAAATAATTTTGTATAGTTGAGATAATTTGAAGATATATATAGAATTAAGAGAAAATTTGATAAAATGAAATTGAAATAAATTAAGGTATTTATAGAGAAAAATTTGAATAGTTGAAAAAATAAAAATATCATTAAATTATATATGTTATTTTTCAGTTGTAGTAACATTTTTGTTTTTTACTATATTTATTTTTTAAAATATTTATATTATAAATTAATTTAAAAAAATTAAAAAAAAGGTCAAAAGACCGTTGGGAAGGGGGAGGGCATTAGGTCCCTCGGCCTAGCATCAGAACAGTCACTGACTGTTCTAACGCGCAGGCACCTGCCTAATTAGTTTTTTTTGGAACCAAAACCGACCGGTTTTGAACTAGAACAGCCTGTTTCGGTTCCAAAATCAGCTGAAACCGGCTTGGAACTGATCCCTCAACAGTTCCGGTTTGGTTTTGGCTCGGAACCGTTGACCTCCGGTTCGACCGGTTTCGAACCGGAATGGCCAAGTCTACTCTCTAGGATTTAAAAATTATGCAATTTGTCAATCTGTTTTATCTTTGCTAAATTATGCAGTTGTTCTATTAAATTTTAAGAGTACTTACCTTTAGTCAGAAAAGTATTCTCTTTTAGTACTAATATAATAGGTCAAACTTTATAAAAATATAAGTATAATATGTCAAATGTCAGAAAGTAACTAGTAAATTTTTTTTATCATTTCATCATAATTTAATATTTTTTTAACAAAAAATCTAACGAAATGACTTATTAGTATAATATGATAAATAAAAAATTACTATTTACTCAATTTAGTTTGACATAATATACTAGTATTTTCTAAAGTTTAAAAAATATATAATTTGTTTTTTTATGTAATTTGACATAATATATTAGTATTTCCTTAGGTTTGAAAAAGAATATAATATATTAGTAAAAAAAATATTTTTTTCACTCTGCAATATTATTCTAGTAAATCAAATTTCTAAAAGTAATAATCTAATATGTCAAAATTTTAAAAATAAATAATATAATTTTTAAGTATTAAAAGTACTAATATATTATAATAAATTATAAAAAAAATTATATATTTTTTAAAATTTAAAAAAATATTTATATATTATATTAAATTACAGAAAATAAATAGTAAATTTTTCTATAATAAAATAGATAGAACAAATAAATATCCATTTTTTTCCTTAGAATTACCTGCTTTTACTGATAGTAATAGCACAGTAGATGGTCGCACGTGTGCAAAGTGTCGCTTTCCTATAAAAACTTGCCACGTCGGTTCACAGATGGAGACGTCCAATATATTCTAGCAGAATCCAAGAGAGTGACTTTGGTAGGGCGCACACGACTTCTTCGTTCTTAATAGTTGTTTTCTTCGTAGTTTCCGACCACTCCAGGCTACTACCATTTAATTATTTCTTTGATAAGCCACCTTTACTTTGTAAGATTTCTTCTTTCATTATCTTCTTCTTTTCATATGATGCTATTGATTCTTTGATTTTTATCTTTCAAATAGTTGATTAAAATTATTTCAAATATATAATATTTTTTTTACGTTTGATTTGTATTTGCTTCTGGGTTATTGTTTTCTTGTGCTATTGTTTGATTTAATCTACTTCTGTAATTTGTGGCAGTGGATCATTTGATTTTTCATATTTTGGACCTAAGAAATGTGAAAATTGAATGAAAGCACTGCTAGATATTGACTGTTTTGTCAAACTAGGCAGCAGCATATCTACTTTTCACTTTTCTTTTCCTTGTGTCTGTTTGTGGAACATTTTCCTAACTGTTGAAGTTTTCAAGGTAAACCTAATACTTTTATGTTTAATTTTGACAAGATTTTTTTTTTTGTGAGAAATCACATCTTTGGGTCAAAGGACAATAGCACTTTTATTGTGTTTGATTGTGTCCTTATTCTACATTGGATGTAAATTGAACTCAATAGAAGCGTATTTGTTATTGCAAGTGGAATCTTGTTGCCGAACATGGCTTATTTGATTTGACTGTTTTTGTTTTCTTGATTATTTGGTAAGTATTGTATTTTTACTCATTAAGTTTAATGGTCCTTTATTTTTTTATGATTTTTGTTTGGTTTTTCCTAAGTTTGTGCAACATTGTTTTGAGTTAATGCAACAGTTTATAAACATTTACAATATGCTATTTCACTCAAATCAAAACGAGTCATAGGAACTGATTGACTAAACCTATTTGAGTGCTCTGCTTTAGTAGGTTAATAAAATTCACTTGCTAGATAAATGCTGATGGGAAATATGGCCTTGCAAATTGTTTTGATTTTTCTTTATGGAATATGGCCGTGCAGAGCTTGCTTGCAAGATTTTATTCCATGTTTTATCTATGAAGAAGCTGGGTGTAGAATTATAATCATGACTTTAAAAAATATATTGTTGTGGCATGCAAAAAGAGAATTATGATCCTATATTTTAGGACATACTCAGAGCCCCTTAGTAATCCGCCAAAGAAAATTGAATGGGGTAGTGATTATGCACGGAGTGATTGTATCCTTGCCTTTTTGTTTAGTTCTGCATCAGGTAAAATATGTCGACTGTGAGGCTTCCCACATCATGCTTGATCAAAAGTGCACCCCCTAGCAAAGCTGCAGTCACTAGCAAGTCATGTGCCTTAATCAGGAGCCCATCTTCTTTCTGTTCTGTCAAAAAAGTGTCTAAAGCATTTGGCTTGAAGTCATCCCCCTTCAGGGTTTCTGCAATGTTGAAGGTATAAAAGGTGAAATTAATAGGACCAAATGGTGAAGAGAACGAATTTGATGCTCCTGATGATGCATACATTCTCGACTCAGCTGAAAGTGCTGGAGTGGAGCTGCCTTACTCATGTAGGGCTGGAGCATGTTCTACTTGTGCTGGGCAGCTGGTTTCTGGATCAGTGGACCAATCAGACGGATCATTTCTCAACGAGGAGCAGATGAACAAGAGATATATACTTACCTGTGTCTCCTATGCAACTTCGGACTGCGTGATTCACACCCACAAGGAAGATGATCTGTACTGAATAATGTAAAGAGCATGTTTGTTATTTGATGAGCTGAAAATGAATGCAAGCTAGACCCATCTTATGTTTTAAGTCTTACTTCATTGACAACTCTTGTTTTGCGTACTTTATTGTTTGCACAAGTTCCTACCGTCGTCGAAAATGATTAATCTTTAGTCTCTTTTAGTCTTGAAGGCTTCATTCTTGATGATTCAAAGGTTATGAATTATTGATTTGAAAAAAAAAAAAATTGTTTTAACATTAGGATCAAGTACTTGGAAAAACACCGTTCAAGATCACATATGGACCACATCATACTTCAACCGAAGCATGATTAGTGTTCCAGGTGTGGGTTTGGCAATTGTACTGTTGCATTGTGGTTGCTAAAACTTCAATGAGATCATCTACAATAGACTTCTTTTTTTTTTTTTTAATTTGAAAGATGTTCTTTATTTTAGAGAGCTATTTTATAAAAAAGTCAACCAATATTTTCTTATATAATTTTTACAATATACTTTAAATAAAAAAAATGTATTTTTTATTTATAAAATATAAATATTTTCATGATAAAAGTTGGTATTTTATAGAAAAGGATTGGAAGTATATGGTGGAATTGTATAAGAATATGTTGGTAACACTCTTCATATACTCTATTTTTTAAAATGGGTAAATTATTAATATATCATTATATTTGGTTGAATATACTGGTTAGTCTCTTTATTTTTTTAAATACATTATAAAATCCTTCAAGTTTGGTTCTAATACCTAAAATGACTTTCTATTACTTTTAAATAGAATATTTCGTAATTCAACAAGAATACTTTGTTAGTCAATTAAAAAATACTAAAAATATTTTTTTTTATTTTTTGATAAATTTGACATTTTATTAATTTAAAAAAATAAAAAAATTGATATTTCAGTATAAAGTTGATGACATTAGAATTTTTTTATATTTTTTTTTGGTATTTTTAACACAAAAAAATGGCAAATTTGATATTTTGTTTATATATAATAGAAAAAATCAATTGAAAGACTATTTAGTGTATTAAATTAAATCTGAAGGATTTTATAATATATTTTCAAAAATTAAAAAATTAACTAGTGTATTCAATTAAATCTTAGGAGTTACAATCATTTATCCTTTTAAAAATTAGAGTAAAAAGTAAGTTTTGCTCTCTATATTTAAAATGTAAAACTTTATTTTCTATTATAATTGTAATTAATGTATTTTCGCTTTCTATGCATATTCTATATTTTTATTGATTTGTTACTTTTCTCGTTTCTTATACGAAAAGTAAATTATTTTTTTCTTTTGATTAATATTAATTTACAAAAGATAAAATAAAATAAAGAATAAAAATATAAAAAGTCTATTAGACTTGTAAAATAATTTTCTCAATCCATATTTAAAGATATAAGAGCATTCCAAAAAGTACTCATTATTTTAAAAAATACTTTTGTTAGAATAAAGAGTATCTTATATTATTTTTAAATATAGAGTAACAATTATTTTACAAGTCAAATAGACTTTTTATATTTTTGTTTTATTTTATCCTTTGTAAATTAATATTTATTAAAAGAGAAAAATGAATTACTTTTATTATAAAGAAATGGAAAAGTAACATACCAATAAAAAAAATAGAACATGTATAGAAATTGAAAATGTATTAATTATCATTAGAATAAAAAGTGAAGTTTAACTTTTTAGTTATAGATAATCAAAATCACTCTTTGTTCTAAATTTTGGAAATAGAGAGTATTGAAGAATTTTTATGAAATAACTCTCTAAAATAAAAAATATACCTCAAATAAATATCCAATTAGAGATGCTCTAACAAATATGCTTTTTAAAATAAAGAGTACTATTGGGTAATAGCTTTATTTTGAGGAGATAATTCTGTCATAATTATATTTTAATAAATTACTATTTACTCTATAATATTTAACATAATATATTAGTACTCTCCTGAGATTTAAAAATTATATTATTGCTTTATCTGTTTTATCATATTATACTACTATGTTCTTTTGTTAGAAATAAATTAGATTGTGGTGAAATAATAAAGAAAAAAAATTACTATTTACTTTTTGAAGTTTAATCTATTATACTAGTATCTTCTAAAGTTTGATCTATTATACTATTATTCTTAAAGTTTAACTTATTATACTAATACTCACTTGGACAAAAGATAATATTATAACTAATGGTAAAAATTTTAAAATTTAATAGAAAATCTATATAATTTAATGAAAATAAAATAAAAGGAGCAAATAACATAACTTTTATATCTCAAAAGTAGTAGTGTAATATGTTATTTTTTCTGGATAAAATTCACATGGCAAAATCATTGATGATTAGCTTACCATTAAATAATGTTATTCCATTTAATTTCAAATAGGGAAATTAATAAAAATAATTCTAAATTTTGTAAAATATTACAATTATATCTATTTTAAAATTTATATTTAAATTATATGACTGAAACCAGTATCTGAATTTATTTAACATTTTCATAAATTAACCTGAATCGAATAGATGCCATTGATATCAATCAAATTGCTAATTGGATTAAAAAAATTGGATTAAATATCAAGCGTTTTAGTTCAATTATAACTAGACATATTTAATCTAGTCAATATATTGAAACCACATCTATGACCAACTATTTTATTCATTCAATCCATTTAAATGTTAGCTAAATTCTAAAATTGGTCTTGTACTATTGAAGTTATATTCGTTTCAAAAGCAAAAGTTTATATAATTTAAATAGATTTTTTTTAAAAATTGGATATAATTAGGATATTTGCTAAATCGAATATATTATAATTTTTCTTTTAAAATATTGGAGTGACTTTTTTTCATTAGAAAAAGAAATTTGAACGCATTCCAAATACTGCATTTAAATGATGAAAGTTACTATAAAAAAAAAAAAAAGACAAATAGGTTTAAGTCATACATGTATTCAGTATGGATATTGCATTTCTTACGGTTAATTTTGGAAATTGAAACTCCAGTGCAATGACTCGTATTATAAATTTGAAATTGATAAGAAAATTTTGGAGTCTAGTAACAGTCGACAGAAGAATAACTTCAATAGGTATCTGAACGGTCGGATAACATGTTCTCCACTACTGACTCGATTTTTAAAATTATTTATATATGCTTTTTATTTTTTAAAGTGGTCAAATTAAATAATGAATACTAGGGGCGTGCAAAGATTCTTGATTTTTTTGAACGGAACTGAGGTATTGAAATGTATCGTTAATATTTTTGTTACAATCAAATCAAATTGTACTATTATTAACTTTAACATTTAAATTTTTTAATGACATTTTAATTGAAAATAATATTAAATTAATATAGAACTGTTAGAACTAAATTGTATAAAAAGAATTCATATTTAAATATTTGTTAATTTATATATATATATATATTAATTAATAAAAATGAAATAATATATATGTAATATCATTTATATCTTTTTATTATATAGATATAGTAAAATTTAAACTAATAATTATATACCATAATCTATAAAATTGAATGGAGAAATTTTTTAATAAGCTAATAAAATTGATATGATATTGTAATAATAATTATAAAGGATGATCGGAGAATTGAAAAGTTTACGGTATCGAGCATTTGGATCCATTATTTTCATACAACTGTCAGGTAAGTTCACGTCAAACCAATTAATTATATTCATTATTAATTCGTAAATAATAATATTAACTAATACGTAAATAAAAAATATTATTAATAATTTATATCTTCAAATAGTGTGTATATAAGTATACATATAATTATTAATAATTTATCTTTTCAAATTATAAAATTATGATAAATTTGTCATTTTTTTTAAGAAAATCCTTAGTATATGAGTAAAGTTGTAAATTTTAGAAATGGTAATATTTCTAAAATTCTAAACCCTAATACCCATATCCCTTTCTTCTCAGCGTCACACACCCCAATCCGAAATGCCAATTCTTGTTATATCTAATTATGTCATATGTATGATACAATTATTCTAAACAAGAATATAACATTATAAATTGTGGGAAAAAAATTAAAATATGGACACAACACGATTAAAATTCATGTTGATAATATTAGACACAATTAAATATAATTAATTGAATGTATCTATTCGTGTACATTTTATACGACATGACACAATTATATACGAATTTATACAAAAATTATATTAAAAATATAATACAATTTACGAATAAAATCTGAAGCACCATACAATTATTCATCTAAATATAAATTATTAGTGCATTATTATAATATTAATATAATATAGATTAATTAATAATAACGATACAATTAATTTATTATTCAAATACACTAACATAATTAAATTTTATATAATATATTACAGATTTATATATAAATAAATTTATATTGTATCCTAATACTATTATAATAAATATTTATTTAGCTCAAATTCATGTCTATTTAAACTCGTATTATTTTGTATCATTTAATCGTGTAGTATATAAAATTATCGGTTCTAACCAAAATTACTGCGTCTCTCGTTACTGCCGGTCAACAACCAGTCTTTTTAGTCCTCCCGAGCCATTAATCACTCTTGTACCAGCACTTTACCTCTAGCAATAACTTTATCCTCATTTTTCTTGAAAAACAAGAAAATAAATTCTCAAAATCCCTCATCTTAATCAGCAACTGGGAAAAAAAAATGGAAGATTATATCTTGTGATTGTTGAATTGGTTTGTTTTTTTTTTTTTTTTTAATTTATCATTACTGTTTTAAATATGAAAAAATGACACGGATTTACCATATTTAAATACAAATTACTAAAATACATTTACTCTATTGTTTTTATTAAATTACCCATTGATATTTTGTGTTTTTCCATAATATTTTTTGTTTTAAAATCAATTATATTAGAAGAATTCCTAAATTTTTGCTCCCCACAAACAGAATAATTAAAGCATTTTGTCAATTTTTTACCATCTTACTTTTACTTTTCCTTTCCTTAAAAAAATTTGATCCATCTTTTTATCCTTATCATTTGTTCCTTATTCCTCTTCTTCATTTTCCTTTGGTTTTATCACAATAATATACTCGTTGTAGAAATTATTGAGCATTTTTTTTTAAAGATTCGGTTGTATATTTGCAATGAGATTTGATATGCGAACATGTGCTTGATTTTTTTTTTTTCGCTTTTAGTTGATTGAGAGTTTGTGAATTTGAAGTTTAATACTTTTCATATGGGTTATTGATTTAATCAGGTTGAAGAGGAGTTATAATGTATCATCAGTTTTACATAAACGATAACAGTGACAATGTGTACACCACCAAAGTATATCAGTTTGATAATCCGAATTGAAGTGAGAAATGAAAAATTTTGGAAAAGCACTCAGGTTTTTGAATGAAATCCATTGAAATTCATCATTTGCCGTTGAACACAGCATATTGAGCTCAATCTTATGACAAACTATGCGGCACAATCTGTTCTGTTTTCATTTTGATAGATTTAACCCTTATGAGTGCATCTCATGCAAAAAATTGATATGTTATTAATGGATGATTGTGTTTTTATTTTGATAGATTTACTTTGTTACTTTGTATGTTTTCTTTGATTGAGCATTTAGTTATACGAATGTCTTTATGTTATTCATATCTATAAACATACTATTAATATAAAAGTTACGGCATTACAAAATTTGGTTTCATTATTAAAAATAAATTAAATTTGCGCATGACTTTGTATCATATAACCCACATATAACAAACATATAACTTAGTTTGTGTGACATAAACTAATTGAAATGCAATTATTGTGCAGGAATTCATATCATATACTACTAATATAACCTTAGATAACCTATATATAACCAATATAACCTTAGATAACCTATATATTTAAAGAATTAATGCACTACTTTATGTTGATGTAACCTTGTATCTCATAGTGATTTGCAAATTTTAGTGGTAAATTTCAGTTATGGTAATATTATTTTAAACAAATTCAAAGAATTTATTGATTCCTTTATTTTAGGAATTTAATCTAAAATTTAAACAAGTAAATACTATTTATTATCCAAAAGGGTAAAGATGTATTATGAGAAAACATAAATGTTAAGTTTGGGAGAATGATATATCTTTTATCTTGAAGTTATTTCAGTAATTAAGTAAAATAATTGAGTGATTTGTGTAAAAAACTCTTTAAATATCTTGTGTCTTAGCTTTCTTCTTGGACTATGTATGGAACATGAAATCGGTCAACTATCTTATGGTATATTTTTTGGTTGTAAGTTTTTCTTTTTTTAAAGTAATTGTTAACCTTATGGTGATTAATTTCTATTTTGAAATTGACAATTAAATTAAATATTACTAATGTCTTTATTTAGTATTGTTTTGATAGTGTTTAAAATTTCAAGTAATTTGGTTTTGATTTGCCTTATAAATAAATCAAGTATTTCATGAAGACACATAAATCCCGTCTAGGATACAATTATCCTGCTTGGGATAATGGTTCTCGCTTGGGAACAAGGCATTACGTCTGGAACATATCAACCTTGAGAATCAGTAGAGAATTCCGCCTGAAATAACGTAGTGTCAAGACCGAGACAAGGGCAATCCCACCCTGGATACCAGGCGTCACGATTGGGAGATTTGAAAACATGTGACTGTTGGAAGGCACCTCAACCAAAATGTGTCACATCATCATCAAAAGTCAAAATGGCTAGTTTGACCAGACTACTATCCCGACCGGGATGCATGTCACGAACCAGAATGTACTCGATACTCAGAAGTTAAAGAATTAGGTCAATCTTTTCAAGGAAATGTCCCGCTCAGGACAGACTTTTCCTGATCGAGATATTCAACTAAAAACTGGCTGTTAGAACCTTCAAGCAATCCCTAGATGCAATATGGACTCTCCCAACCAGGAGATCCATGTCCTGATTGGGACATTGCTTTTTAGGACAATATTTAATGCACTTATAAGAGAACATTAGGCAGAGTTATGACAACAATTTGTAACAGCTAATTGGTAGGCAATCAGTATAAATACTCTACCCAAAGGTTATTTATGACAACCAACTTCTTCCTAAGTGCCAAAATTTCTAGCAATTTATTTTCTCAATCTTTCATTCATTAATTATTTGTAAGGGTTCAAGTGTTAGCCTTAAACACTTGGGTAATTTTGTATTTGGGTTCTTTGTGAGCCAAATTACAAGGAATTGATTATTGTGAAATTTTGGGTTGAGTGTGAACCTTGGGTATTCTGACAATTGTGAGTTAGATAGTAAAACTCTCATTTGTAATATAAGGGATTAGATTAGTGAATACCCAATTGCGATTAGAGAGAGGAGTAAGGTTAGTTAACACTCGAATATCTATAAATTTCATGTCTTCTTTCTTTTCTCTACACTCATTTATTTTGTTGCGAGAAAAAATTTTATTTTCCCACCAATTCATCCTCCCCCTTCTTGGTGATTGTTTGTGCAATAATTGGTATTAGAGCAAAATTTAGCATTGAAGCTTAACCAAAGCTAGTAAAGATCAATAAATAGCCAACAAAGGATTCCAAAGCCTTAAACGATTCTTTGATGGTTTCAACTATACTCTATGGAAGTTTAGAATGGAGAGTTATTTGAATAGTGAAAGAGTTAATATATGTGAGAGCATTAGTGAAGTGTGGACAGCTCCAACAAAGAAGAATGTTGAAGGAGAAGTTATTATTCCTAGAGATGAGTGGCTTGAGACACACAAGAAGGCTAATAGCAAAAAACTAAGGTTGTAAAAATTGGCACAGCCATTGAACCGGAAAGAACAGCAGGTTTCGGGTTTAAGGTCGAATCGGAGTTAAACTAGGATCGAACCAGTCTGTATGAGATTTTTATAAAATATAATATGTTTAATATATAATAAGATATAATTTATCTCATACATAAAAAAAAATAGAAGATAAGTTATTGGATGTCATTTCTAGTGCACAAGACTGATATAAAGTAATTAATGTATCATCTTTGTCAATGTAAATAATATTTTTTATAAGAATCAAAATAATTTTAAAAAATAATTTGTATAAAATTTTGTAATATTGCATATTAATATTTTAAGAACTACAATATGTAATAAGAGTTTCAAATATTAATAATTTAAAATTTTAACTTATAATATTATAAATATATAATTTTTTTTAATAAAGATGAATTTAGTTTAGAGAAATAAGAAACTAAGGAAAATATATTAACTATGTAATTTTAAAAAGCTAGAGAGGTAAAAATATATCACATTACGATTTTTATTCAATAATTATTGATCACTATAATAATTTTTGAAATTTGAAATCAATTATTAAATATCAATATAACTTTTTTACTTTGAAATAGACAATCATTTTATTTGTATAATACATAGAATGAGAAAATAGCAAAATTGAGAATAAAAAAAAAACAAAAAGTCAACAAATTTAAAATTTTACTAAAAAAACTTTACTTTCTAATCACATTGGTTTTGTCAATTTGTTTATCTTGGAAGCAATCAGAAATTTTTTACCCTCTCTTTTGAACCATTCTGATTCTCTTTCTTTTTTCTTTTTTTTTTTGTATGAATAACTAACCATATTGGTATATTTTCTTCATTCAAATTTGTAAACTCAAATTACAACAGAATCAACAATCAACATCAACCAACTACCTTTGTTTCTTTCTATTTTCTCCCACCATAATCAATGCACTTATCCATCATTTAACTTTCTTTTCTTTCTTTAATCTTTAGATCCTTTTCTATCTTTTTTTTTTTTATTGTTTTTGGGGAGATGAAATGAAGAGTTTTCATTTTACTCATAGGGAGATGAGAGAGGACGAGTAAGATAGCAGTAGAGAAAGTGACATTATTTCAAGAGTGGTTTTGAGGGTGTCTTGGGCTAGATCGTTGAGTGTGGTGTCTAGTAGCATGGACACTAGAGAATATGAGTTTGACTCTGTGTGCAACTCGTCGATGGATTTGTCTGATTCGGTTGATTTTTTGTATTTTTATCTCAGTAGAGAAGAGTTATTCAATCCGGTAAAACCATTCAACTCAGTCTGAGTTGACTGGTTTCCTATTAACTTGAATGGGTCACCGATTTTATAGCTAGTCTGTTTCTCCTCCAGGTCTGAGGGTGAAAACTGCTAGGCCCGAGTCCCAATTCTCGGTTAATCCGATTGAACTAGTTGGGCCGGTTCAGTTTTTACAACACTGGTAAAAACAAGAAGAGCATGACCATCATTGCTAGCTCTTTTTTTTCGTGAAGAGTATGAGAGAGTTCAACATTATCTAACCACTTATAGTATATGGAAGGAGAACTACCATGAAGGCACCAAACAAGTACATTCAAGGAAGATTCAACTCCTAATGAACGAGTATGAGCTCTTCAATATGAAGCCAAATGAGTCCATTACCGACATGACCAACCGCCTCCTTACCATCATCAATAGTATGAAAAAGTGTGATGTCTTACCTATACCACATGACTATATCCATTATATCCTCCTATAATAGGAATAATCCCATTATATAGATAGAATGTCACTAACTGTACTTATCTTATTACTGGTTATTTATCATCATCTTATATGTTGCATTTATATACCTACAGTGCCTATATCACACTACTCATATATCTTTTTTTTTTTTTACATTATAACATTCATATTAGTTTCGGGCTCCAGGCCCTATACATGTTTAATATATACATATACATCACAACTTTATCACTATTCTCATATGCATATTTATATATACAATATGATAGCATAGACCCACAAATTGGTTCCTCTTGATATGGGCTTAAGCTTCTCTTTTCAACTTCAAATATCTACAATCTATAAGTTCCTGAATCTATATGAGAAAAATCCACTTTAAGCCATTTCTAGCTTAGTGGTACATATAGGCATTAAAATTTTCCCACGCAATCATACAAATACACAGTATAACATATATGGTATCATATATTATGGCATATAATCATGTGAATCACTGTTTAAAGAAAAATAGGAAATGACATATCAAGTATAATATGTTATACTCATGCTTATATTATATTACATTTCTTATACTTTTACATATATCATGTAAACTTATGCATTAATTATTCTCCTATTTCATGAAATCCATTTCATATGCTTTTACCATTTATTCCTCTCATTAAAATCTCTTTGCTATTCAACTTGTCTGTCTTGTTCATTTCCTTTTTCATTAAATAACTTCGACAAATGGCCTAAGCCTTATTCTTGGACTGGTCGGATATGGGGTGTGAAGTAGGCTCACCCAAACTAAGGCTAAACATCCTACTCACTCTATATATAAGTTATGAAGTAGGCACACCTAGACCAGGGCTAGACATCCTACTTATCCACTGTAATCTTTATGCTCATTCGAGCTCCCTCAAGTTAAGCATGCTCACTCAAACCTGAGCTCAACTAACTTGACTGAGTATAATGGGTATGAGTATCAGGAATAGGAGCACCCAGATTAGGACTAGTCAACCTGATACTTACCCATATATCTCATCGATACGTATTGCTTATCCCTTTTATGATGCATCATTTACCCTAAACTAGTCCTCAGGTAGAGAAATGAGCATTTATATCAAAGTATCTCTTTGTTTCAATCTCATTTTTTTATATTCCCATCATGTTTCCATGTACTAAATGCATGATTACATGTCACATTTATGCTTATCAACATATTTTCATATGTTTTTACATCATATGTTAATATTTAGGCATATTTTGGACCCACCAAAACATCATTTAAACATAGGTCATTATTGCTGTGAATAGTATCTTCACAGCCATGAATTTTTGGGCTAGGCATGAAGCCTGGAAGTGAAGGCTACTGGAACTATAATCATAGTCATGATAGCTTGATTCATGGCCATGACAGTTTTCAGCATGGTTGTGATGCTGGTTATGAAAAGGCATAACTTGTTCCTATGGTCAAATTTTACCAAAATTCCAATTCTAAACATTTCCTAAACATATATATAAATCATCCATGGTCATTTAACACAATCATAATCAAGTTAACACCACTCAAATCATCACCAAACATGGTCACAACTAGGCTCGACAATACACACTTTACCTAAAATGCACACCTTAAGTCACATTGCCTTTTTTTTTTTTATGCTCATTTGACACTTAATACCAATTTCAATACTCATTTTAATATCTCTAACACGTAATATACTATTTCATGCTTTCGAATTCAACAATAAAACATCGATTACCAATCAAGCATGCTCAAATACTATATAAACGCATTACATCTTTTTCTTGCATTTATCACATTTAAAGGGCAAATAACAATGCGTATATGTATAAACCTCTATTAGGAGTTTGTTAAAAACCAACTAAGGAGCTACTAACTCCCCTTGGTGCTCTCATTCCTCTTCTCTTTATTTTCCTATCATAATTATAGTCATATATCAAATACTATGTCTGTGGTAACATAGCAAAAATGTAAATCTAACCCATGTTACCCAAACTATGGTTATTATGCATGGTTTCTATTGCATATCATGGTATCTCATCTCTAATAATCTCATAGAGCATAAATACTCACAAAATCCAAACACCCTTCTTCTTCCCATAACCTCTCTTCCATGGATCTTCCAACCAAACAACTCAATCACCTCATATGGCTTCATAATCATAACAAAGAGATAGATTTCTTGTGTTTTCTTACCTCTTGATGGATGAAAACACTCTTGAACATGCAAGGAACTCCTGGTTACTCCTGCACTAACTTTCTCTCTCTTCCAAATCTTCACCAAAGTTGTTAATTCCTTCAAATCTTGCTTGATTTTGGTTTCTTTCTTAGTTTGGTGTTTAATTCACTTAAAAACCATAAAGAATCGCTCCTTTGGTGTTCTTGGGTGTGTGTGAAAGTTGTTTGGGGGTTTGAGGATGAAAAAAGTGGTGAAAAATGAAGATAAGATTGTGCAAAAAGCTTATATATCAGACTTTTAATGGTCATAAACAAATCCTTCACGGTCATGAATAAAGACCTTTCACGGTGATGAACAAATCCTTCATGGTCATGAACAAAGACCTTTCACGGTGATGAACAAATCCTTCACAGTGATGAACAAAGACCTTTCATGGTGATGAACAAATCCTTCATGGTCATGAACATCTACAGTAAAAATAGTCAATGCTTATCTTTGACCACGATGTTCATGGCCATGAACACTTTGTTCATAGGCGTAAATCATGCTTTTTTCCATTTTCTTCATTTCTTTCATCCTTCAATGCAAACCAAAACCAAAATTAACCAATATAGCTTATATATACCTCGAATATACCTTCTTATCCTTACAATATAACTCTTATATATTCAATATATATGCATATTCTCCCCTTAAATCACTAAATTACCATTCTTATACCATATTACCTTCTAGGCCTTATCTTGTGGTCGTTACAAGAAGTATGGAAGATATATAAGCTTTGAAGATGTCAACAACAAGATATTGAGAAGTCTTTCTATGAAAGATTATGGTTTATGGGTGGCTGGTATTGAAGAAGCCAATAAGGACTTGAGCACCATTCCCATTGACGTGCTCATTAGTAAGCTTCTAACTCATGAGATGGCTCTTGCTAGGGACAAGGAACTTGGAGTGGAAAGGGAGAAGAAGAAGCCTCTTACACTCAAGGCAAGCACAACTTCCTCTAAGGCTCAAAACTTGGACCTCATTAGTGATGATGAGGTAAGTGAAGAAGAGGATGAGGAGATAGCCATGCTATCAAGAAAGATGAAAAAGATGATTGTTAACAAGTATGGGACTATCAAGAACTATAAGCAAAGAGTCTCAAAGTTCAAAGGCTCCTCATCTAACTTCAATAAGAACAAGAAGGAGATGAAGTGCTATGAATGTGGGAAAAAAGGCCACATCAAATTTGAATGTCCTAGGATCAATAAGTACAAGGCAAAGTCTTATAAAGATAGAGGAGACAAAGGCCACAAAGCTACATGGGATGATCCTACATCAATTGATGATGAAGGGAGCCAAGGAGATGTAACAAACTTGTGCTTCATGGCTTTAGAGAACAATTTCAATGAGGTAACTTCTAACTTTTACTCTCTTGATTTGCATTCTTGTGATGATGGTGATGGTGATCTCATTGAGATCATGAGTATAGAGGTAGAAAGATACAAAAAAAAAGTTGATTTTCACAAGAGAAATAGCTCCAAGCTTAAGGATGATATATCCAACCTTCAAAAGGTTGTGGAAGAACTAAAAACTTCCAATGCTTCTCTTAAGAAGTCATTGGATAAGTTTCATCTACACCTTCAACCAATGTTTTACTAAAAGAAAACAATGCATGAGGAATTAAGACTTTCTATCTCAAAATTTCACAAGGGGAAGGAAAATTTGGATACCCTCATCGTATTCCAAGGACCTCCCTTGGTGAGACATGACTTAGACTTTAATGGAGCATCATCTTCATCTACACCTAGCACTATATTTGTAAAAGCTTCTACACCATAACCTCTTCTCTTGAGGTAGTTGCCTCTAAGGTAAAGAACAAATCACACACTAAAGCCTATACTCAAAGAAAGAGTAGTAAAGGCTCACTTGGCTAAAGAGGGAAATCTCAAAAGCCCAACCATGCCTTCTTGTATAAGAGACATGCAACTAGAAAAGCACCCACCACATATGAATGTGTATGTTATTGCACCTTTTCTTTTTATGCTTCAAACAAGAAGGTTGTGAGGCTAAAACCCCAAGTGAGATGGAAATAATCTTTTATGACCAAGCAATGTCATTATTACATAGAGTTTGGGCACATGAACATACATTGTTTGATTAGAAAATCTCATTGGGATTCTTCTAAGACTAATCCCTAAGGACCCAAGTTTGTTTGGGTACCTAAAAGCCAAACTTGAATTGTTGTTTTGTAGGTATGCCTTAAATCCATAAGTAAGGAAAACATATGGCTATTGGATAATGGATGTTCAAGACATATGACTGAAAACATGAGCCTCTTCACAAGCATCAAACATATGGATGGAGATAAGGTTACCTTTGCAAACAATGCTGAGGGTAAGGTAATTGACATTAGTTCCATAAGATTTAATGGAATTTCAATTATAGATGATGTTATGCTTATTGATGGTTTGAAACACAAACTTTTGAGTGCAAGTCAATTATGTGATAAGGGAAACCAAGTCATCTTTAGCTCTAATAGATATCTAGTGACCTCTTTGAATGGTTAAGAGATATTCAAAGGAGAAGAGATGACAATGCTCACATAATTGACTTACACAAGTTGACTAATATTTCCTCTAGTTGTCTTGCGTCTATTAGTGAAGAGTCTTGGCTATGACATAGAAGGCTTGCACATGCAAGCATGGATTTGATTCAAAGCCTTAGCAAGGATGGGCTAGTAGATAGGCTCCCATAGGTCAAATATATGAAGACTTGTGAGCCATGTAAAAGGGGGAAGCAATACAAGTCATCTTTCAAGCTCAAGAATATTGTAAGTACTTTTAGATCTTTACAACTTTTGCATCTTGATTTATTTGGCCCTTGTAAAGTTGCTAGTTTTGGTGGTAAAAATTATGCATTTGTCATTGTTGATGACTACTCTAGGTTTACTTGTGTAATTTTCTCAGTTTATAAAAGTTATGCTTTTGAAAATTTCAAGTACTTTGCCAAGAGCATGGCAAAGAGTTTGAAAACGAACTTTTTGAAAATTATTATTTAGAAAATGATATTTCACATGATTTTGCCGCACCAATAACTCCTCATCAAAATGGGGTAGTTGAATAGAAAAATTGAACATTAGTAGAGATAACTAGAACAATGCTTAATAAGTATAGTTTACCAACCAACTTTTAGGCGGAAGCCACTAATACCGCTTGTTACATTTCAAACCATGTTTTCAAAAGACCTATTTTAAACAAAACCTCTTATGAGCTATAGAATGGAAGAAAGCCCAAGATTTCATACCTTAGAGTATTTGGTTGCAAATATTTTATATTGAACACCAAGGACAACCTTGGAAAATTTACCTCAAAATCGGATGAAGGCATATTTCTTGGCTTTTCCACCTCTAGTAAAGCTTATAGGGTCTTCAATAATAGATCTTTAGTTGTAGAAGAGTCTATGAATGTTAATTTTGATGAATCTTGCAGATTTGATCTTAGGAAAGGTTTTCCTTTGGATGATGTTGTAGGTACTTTGGAGAACCTCAATCTTGATCTAAAGGAAAATAAATAATCATCAAGGAAGAATGATCAAGATGAGGAACATGAGGAGCAACATCAGCAGGAATATCAACCTCAAGCCTAAGAGCAAGGAACCAATTAGTTGCTAAAGGAGTGGAAGTTTGTAAGAAACCACCCAAAGGAGCAAATCATTCGTACTCATTCCAAGCTTGTTGATTCTAATCTTGTTTTTGTCTCTTAAATTGAATTAAAGTCCATTGTTGAGGCTTTTGGGTGATTGCCATGTAAGAGAAGCTCAACTAATTTGAGAGAAACAAAGTGTGAACCTTAGTTCCAAGACCTAAGGACTACCCATTTATTAGTAATAAGAGGGTCTATAGGAACAAGTTAGATGAGGAAGGAAACATCACTAGAAACAAAGCTAGATTGGTTGCCAAAGGGTATAACCAAGAGGAAGAGATTGATTACGATGAAACATTTGCTTCCGTGGCAAGATTAGAAGCAATTCGTATTTTGTTAGCATATGCATGCCATACGAATTTCATACTTTTTCAAATGAATGTTAAAAGTGCATTTTTGAACGCTTTTATTTTGGAGGATGTTTATGTTGAACAATCTCCCAGTTTTGAAGATCATGCTTTTCTAAACCATATCTATAAGCTCACTAAGGCCTTGTGTGGATTGAAGCAAGCCCTTATTGCTTAGTATGAAAGGCTTTGTGTATTTCTTCTAGACAATGGGTTTTCCAAAAAACATGTTGATAAAACTCTTTTTATTAAAAAAACATGAGCTGGACACTCTCACTGTTCAAATTTATGTTGATGATATTATCTTTGGGTCTACTAATGAGAATCTTTGGCAAGAATTTGCTAAGTGTATGACTAGGGAAATTGAAATAAGCATGATAGGAAAGCTCAAATTTTTCCTTGGTCTTCAAATCAAGGAAGGCATCTTCATCTTTTCATATCATTGGTTTTTTGAATGTTGATTATACCGGTAGCCTATTGGATGGAAAAAGCACCTCTAGAACTTGTCACTTTATTAGTGAATGTTTGGTTTCTTAATTTAGCAATAAACAAGTTTCGGTTGCCTTATCCACTGCCGAAGCGGAATATATGGTTGCAGATTATTGTTCCACTCAAGTTCTTTGGATGAGACAATAACTTAAGGACTATAGTCATATGATTGGTCGCATTGCTATCAAATGTGACAACACTAGAGTAATAAATCTTTAAAAAAATCCCATTCAACATTCTAGAAGCAAGCATATTGACATAAGATATCATTTTTTAAGAGATCATGTCCAAAATGGTGATGTTGTGTTAGAATTTACTGACACTAATAACCAATTGGCAGATATTTTCACTAAGCCTCTCAATGACGAAATGTTTTGTTTTATAAAAGGGGAGCTTGGTATGCTTGATGAGAGCACATTGATTTAATATATTTCTATGTTATGCATCTATATCATCTCATATGTTTATGCATCATAATGTGAATTACATGCTCTTGTTTGATTGATATGAATGCCATGTATTTATTTGCCTCTATATGTGTTTGCATGCAAATTTTGAGAATTTGTGTTCTTGAAGTCCAAATTGATAAATTTCAAGGTTAAAATGGTTGAAAACATTCATGCTAATCATTTATGTTGTACCACAATATGTTGTGTTAGTCTACCTCCTTGTTGCCTTTTTATCTTTCATTCTGTGTATGATTCTCGCTCGGGATGCTCCCTTCCCACTTGGGATAGGCATCACGCTCGGGAATCATTTTGTCCCACTTGCGAAATTCAAACCCCTTTTTGACTGCTGCAACTCTTCTCTGTATCCCACTCAGGACACAGTTCAAAATTCAAACTTTTCGACAGTTGTGCACATCTTGCTCGGGGGCACCCTGTCTCCAGTTGGGACGTGCCCACTGACAGCTTTTTGAAAATGGCTAATAACCATTTCAAATTGTTTCGAATAAGTCATAACTCTTCATAACTCACCCCAAACGACTATATTCTGTCTTCTTAGCCTATATATACCCTCATTCCTTTTTTTTTTTTATTTACTTTGCATTCCATTCTCTCTCTCTCTCTTTTGCCCTATCTATCTAGATTTCTCTCTCTCTTTCAAAGCCACATTTGTATGTAAGTGTGTCCTACTTCATTTAATGAGGAAGCACCTAGTGAGGGGGAGAATGAGGAGGAGATGGAAGATGATCAAGTCTAAAACTTTATATCTTAGTTTTCTATTTCTTTGATCTTAGGTTTAGAGTATGGCTTTTACATATTTGATTCCACATCTTTTAATTGTTATGCACCATATCTCTTTCTTTAATAAAAGTTGCTCTTTTTTTTTTCATTTATCTCTCTCTTTTTTTTTTTTTTGGTGATTAATTTGCCTTTTACTCTTTTTTATCTTGCCAAAGAAGGAGAAAAATGATGAAACATAAGCAAAAATTGAATTAATTTTAGATTGGCATTATAAGTAAAAATATTTATTTGTCACTATTTATGATTTATGATTATTTTGATTGTCAAAATAAAAAAAGGGGAGATTATTGACCTTAGGGTGATTGATCTCTATTTTGATCTTGACAATCAAATTAAATATTACAAATGTCTTTATTTAGTATTGTATTAATAGTGTTCAAAGTTTCAAGTCATTTGGTTTTGATTAACCTTATGAACAAATTAAGTATTTCTTAAAGACTTGTAAATCTTGCTCGGGACACAATTATCCCGCCCGGGAACAAGGCATCACATTAAGGACATATCAACCTTGAGATCCAATAGAGAATATCGCCTGGGACAGCATAGTGTCACGACCGGGATAAGGGCAATCCTGCCCAGGATACTAGGCATCGCTACCCAAAGATTTGAAAAGATGAAACTGTTGGAAAACACCTCAACCAGAATGTGTCACGTCATCATCAAAAGTCAAAACGACCAGTTTGACTAGACCATTATCCCAATCGGGATGCATGTTAAGACCGGGATATGCTCGACACTCAGAAGTCAAAGAGTCAGGTCAATCTTTCCAAGGAAATGTCCTGCTCGGGATAGACTTCTCCCGACCGAGAGAACCAATGTCTTAACCAAGACACTGCCTTTTCAGACAATATTTAATGCACTAGTCAGATAATGTAAGGAATAGTTATGACACCAATTTGTAACGGTTAATTGATAGGTAATCAGTATAAATACCCTACCAAAAGGCCATTTATGATAACCAACTACTTTTTAAGTTCCAAAAACTCTTGTAATTTATTTTTCAATCTTTTATTCATTAATTGTTTGTAAGGGTTCAAGTTTTAGTCTTAAACACTTGGGTAATCTTGTATTTAGGTTGTGTATGAGCCAAATTACAAGGAATTAGTTGATGTGTTGGCCATTAAAATACAAGAAAAATTTTGGCTCAAGTGTTAGCCTTAGAAAAATACGTAGTTATGAGTTAGCTAGTAAAACTCTCATTTACAATCTAAGGGATTAGATTAGTAAATACCCAATTGTGATTGGGGAGAGCAAAATGGTTAGTCAACACCCGAACATGTTGTGATGAAACCATCTATACCACAGACGCCTACTTGGAAGTTCTATATGACAGAGTTTAAGGATAAGTATGTGCCACTGGTTTACAGAGATAAGAAGAAATGTGAATTCTTCAATCTAAGATAGAGGGGCCAGACTGTGGTTGAGTATGAGAGGGAGTTCACTAGGCTGAGTAGGTATGCAGCTGGGATTATTACAGATGAGTCTGATAAGTGCCGCAGGTTTGAGGAGGGATTAGATGCAAACATTGGGTTTCATGTTGTTGCCTAACAATCACCAAGAAGGGGGGGATGAATTGGTGGGAAATTAAAAATTTGCTCACATAAGATAATAAAAGAGAAAGGGAAGATTGAGACACAAATTTTATAGAGGTTCGGGTGTTAACTAACCCTACTCCTCTCCCCAACTTAGATTGGGTATTAACTAATCTAATCACTTAGATTACAACCTTTGGAGTTTCAATTACTCAACCCAAATTTCCCTTGTGTTTTGTGGCTCACACAACAACCAATTCCTTGTAATTTGGCTCACACTATCCAATTACAAGACAACCCAAGTGTTTTCAGATTAACACTTGAACCTTTATACAAAAGTAATTGAATGAAAGGATTTGAGAAAATAAATTGCAATAGCTTTGGCACTTGTTAAGTTGTGGGCTTATATTAAATGGCCTTTTGCTAAGGTATTTATACTGATTACCTACCAATTAGCAGTTATAAATGGTGTCATAAATCTTTCTAACGTTCTCTTATAAGTGCATTAAATGTAGTTTGCAGAGAGAGGTGTCTCGATTGAGAACCATGTTGTCCTGGTCGGGAAATGCCTGATTGTATTACGTGGCAGCTTCTGGTTGGCTAAAATCTCCAACGGCTAGTTTTTGTTCAAGTGTCCCAGTCGGGACTCCATGTGTTCCGGTCGGGACTTGCCCGATGATGCCACTGCTAGGAACTTGGGTCTTCTAGGCTTTGAATACGTCATGGTCGGGACTACACTTCCTGGTTGGGACCTGAGTCAGTTTTGACTAAATATGTTTTGACTTTCTGATGATGTGGCACATTATGGTGGTGTCTCCTCTTCAACGGTCATGTCTTTTTGAATGTCCCGCTCGGACCGCAACCTTTCCCGATTGGGAACATCCCATGTCCCAGTCAGCTTTCGCTACTAGAACTTTTGGGTCATCATCCTTCAGAGTTTCCCAGTTTGGACACTTGGTTTGCTTGGTCTGCTCTATAGTCCCGGTCAGGACATTGTTGTCCTGGTCAGGAACATGCCTTTCCTAGTCGGGAAACACCCTTTCCTGGTCTGCTTTTGCTACTGGAGCTTTGAGACATTTTGAGGCAATGTTTTCCCGATCTGGACATGGAACTTCCCGGTCTGGACTTGTGTCTTGATCGGGAGTTCCTTGTCTTGGTCGGGAGTTACACGTCTCCATGAAATTCTTGACTTGTTCAATGAGGAAACCTTAACCAAATGTGCTGAAACTTTGAACACTATCAAAACAACACTTAACAAGAATGCTAGTAGTAATTAATTTGATTGTCAAGATCAAAATAGAGAGCAATCACCCTTTGGTTAACAATCTCCCCCTTTTTGATTTTGACAATCAAACTATGCAAAAATAACAAATTGAAGGTTCAATAATCAAATTAACATATAGAGTAACATGTATTCAAAGTTTCATATCATTTGAGGATGCAAAACATATTAATAAGCTAAAGTCAAATAAGTCAACTTTAAAAATTTTAAATTTTTGCTTAGATATGTTATTTTCTCCTCCTTTGTTAATATAAAAAAGATTGAGATATGTAGAAGACAAAGACAGTTTTATTAATGACATAAAGAAAATACATAATAGTGGATAATGAAAAAAGTAAAAACACAAATTCCTAACTAATCATCACCCTCCTCTTCATCATTGCCCTCCTATTCATCTTCACTATCTCCTTCTTCTTCATCACCTTGCTCCCCCTTAAATGGTGGGGGTGGTTCAAAGCTATGGGTGCACACATTCATATTGAGTTGCCCTTGCATGCTTTAAATGTCAAGGTGGAGATGTTGCATCATATCCTTCAATGTGGTGAAGGATTGCATTTGAAAGTCAAAAAGACTTTGCAATATGAGTTGTTGAGGTTGAGGAGGTGGTGGTGATGGTGTTGGCATCTCTTGTGCACTTGGGCCTTCTCCTCCTATTGAAAGTCTTGCCCTCTTCCTTGTGGCTTCTTGAGTGGCCTTTTGGGCACCATGTTCCCTAAAGGTGTAGAAGAAGGAATCAATATCTTTGGAAGGTCGCCCAATCGCCTTGCAATTTAAGAGATATTGGATGTCTAAGAAGCTTTCATATTGAGAGCGGGAAGAAGAGAGAAGTGCATAATTCTCTTGTGTCATAAGTTTGAGATGCCTCGCAAGAAAGGTAATTTGGGCATGGAGTGAAATGGTGCCCTTGGTGGTGAAGGCCATGGACTGGAATTTATCTAGGAGAAGATGTGCCATGTCCGTAGGCCTATTGTGTACCATGGCATAGATGTAGAGAAGGTCCTCATGGGTGACTTTCTCATTGCTTTCACTCCTTGCGTTGATGGTGAAGGTGATGATTCGATGAAGGATGAAGTGAGAAAGAGTCTTGATATGCTTGGCATTTGATCTTTTGTCAAGCCTTGTTTCAAGAGAAATTTCTTTCCACACATCAAGAGGAGAGAGATGCATGGCTTGAGTGTTGATGAGGCCCTCCTTTATGAATCCAAAGGCATCTGCAAGTTGATGCTTGGTCATCTCTTGTGGTTGGCCAAAGAGGC
>CATIWF010033231.1:0-20568 GCA_949630135.1 Balakata baccata
AGTAGCCAAGTACATTGGATGATCTTCTATAAGACAATCATATGGATAGTCTATTCAAATGTCAATGATAGTCTGATCATAGCAATGGTGCAAGTATCCTTATACTTGAGGTACTCAAGGATATCTTGGATACTGATTCTGTACTTTGACTCTATTCCTTGTTACCTCATAAAGGTTGCTCATAGGGTGGTGATTGGGTACAATTTGAGATATTCAAAGGTAATTTGGTAGCCAACAAAGAATTCACCACTCCGAATAGAGGGAGTGTATACCTATGGCCACTTGTCGGGACATTACTCGGAAATCTCTAGCTAAAATGGAAATGTCATGAATATGGTCTTTAGTGACATGTTTAATAGAGTAATTAGTCTTAAGAACAAGATCCAAATTCACTTGGGCTAGGTGTGACGTAGTTAGTCTAGAGAGAGTTGACACGTTGTCTATACTCTGAATCGAGTGTGGTATAGAATAGTGAAAGGATAAATTGCACATAAATTATCTATGGAAAGGTTCGTAGTCAAACCATTGACTTTCTGGTCAATTAAGGGTCATAATGTGTTGCTGGATACCACTCATGACTTGCTTAAATTAATTGATAATTCAAGTGGCCAACATAATCGGAAACCTAATGGGTCACACGCATTAGAGATGCAAAGAATGAATAAAATGGCTTTGGATGAGATCCAAAAAATATGAGGGAATTAATTCAGATTGGATTACAAGAAAAAATCGCTCGGAGGGGGTGATGGGCCTGTACGGGCCAAGCCGATTGACCTACCAAGCAAGCCAGCTACATACAACAGCACACATTTGCCTTTTAATTGGCCTTAATAGCCATTATTCCCCTCAACTCTTCATTTTCTCTTTCTAGAATTGTTGACCTTAGGGTGATTGATCTCTATTTTGATATTGACAATCAAATTAAATGCTACTAATGTCTGCATCTAGTATTATTTTGATAGTGTACAAAGTTTCAAGACAATTGGATTTGATTTGCTTAATGAACAAATCGGTCAAAAATTGAAGGACAGTTTCCCCCTAGGGAAAGGCAGTCAGGAAAAACATGTTCCCCCTCGGGAAAAAAATTTTCCCGGTCAGGAAGTGCTCGATTCCAGCATTCCAAGCTTCAAGTCAAAAGTTCCAGAAAGTTGTCCCAATCGGGAAATATGGTTTTTCGACCGGAAAACTCTTATCCCAACCGGGAAATTTGACTGAGACTAGCCATTGAAGAAAAAGAAAAATCTAAGGCTGCCACGTGTAAGGCTCCAACAAATATATGAATTTCCCAACCAGGAAATTGTCTCTGTCAGACAACTTTTAGTCAATCATATTTTGAATGTTAAAAATAATTTTGGCACCATATGTAATGGCTAATTGGAAGGTAAACATTATAAATAGACCTTCAAAAGGCCTTAGAACACACAAGCTTAATTTTAAGTGTGCCAAAACTCTTCTAATTTTATTTCCCAACTTATTTTGTAAAAAGGTTGAAGTGCTAACTTTAAATACTTGGGTATAGGTTGTAAGAGTGATCCTAGTGAGAAAAACTCTTGTTTGGATTGTGTGTGAGCCTGTTCAAAACATAAGAAATTGGTTGTTGTGTGAGCCATTAAAACACAAGGGATTTGGATTGGGTGTGAGCCTTGAGAAAACATTTAGTTGTGGGTGAGCTAGGAAAACTCTCTAGTTGTGAGTGAGCTAGGAAACTCTCTTGTAATCTCAAGTTGAAATAGTAGAACTCCCAATTGCGGTTGGAGAGAAGACTAGGATTTGTTAACACCCGAATCTCTATAAATCCTTGCATGCAATCTTCTCTTGTTTCTTTACTTTCTATATTTTATTTGCATATTGCTCAAACACTCAAAGAAATTCATTAAGTTGAAAATCTCTAGTTGCCACCAATTCAACCCCTCTTTCTTGGCGCACCATCTTTCTAACAAGAATTTTGCTTGATCAATCTGATTTTCTTTTGGATCTAAAATACCCCAAAAGACAGAAAATAGATAAAGAA
Source organism: Balakata baccata (assembly GCA_949630135.1). Classification (NCBI taxonomy): domain Eukaryota; kingdom Viridiplantae; phylum Streptophyta; class Magnoliopsida; order Malpighiales; family Euphorbiaceae; genus Balakata; species Balakata baccata. Next base: position 2,012 of record CATIWF010033231.1, read on the forward strand.
AAAATTTTAAAGAAGAGGAGACTACAAGAAAAATTAAAGAGTTTGATTTTTCTTTTCAAAAGAACATACACCATTGCTAACATTTTGAGGTATGTGCAAGTCATCTCTCTAGTGGTTTCAACCTCTCATCTTCGCATAGATATTGTTAGAGACAATCCGAAATTGAATTGTTGTAGTTTGTTACAACTCAACAAACAAGGTGAGAAATTGAAAAACAAATCAAGAAATTATAAATGTATAATTTTTTAATTTTGCTTTGTTAAATTAGTTTTAATTGGCACAAATTGATTCTCTCGTTCCGGTTTTGAAAAATTTTAATTTCTACTGCATAATAAGAATGTGATACATGTTCAAAACCCTTCATTGGTATCAGAGCCCCCTTGTGCCCATTAAAATTAATTTGAATTTAATGTGCAATTGGATTGTATGGTTTTGACAATTTTGGATCTTTTGGTTTGTAAAATTGAAATTAATTTGTAAAATTTGTTTTACATAATTTTCTTTCTATGATCTAATTATGAGATTATTGAGAATGATTATATTAATTGAAAAATGGTTTGAATATGATTCAAATAATAATTTTCGAATTTATTACAAAATTGCTGAAAATTGCATTGTTGATGAACATGTGATGTTATTTGGCTTAATTGTTAGGGCTGTTTATATTTTTCTTGTAATTTGATTATGGAAAAATTATCCAGATATATTGAAAATGTGTTTAAGCCTCTGAAAATATCTAATAATAATTAAAAATTGTTTTAATTAATTTTTCAGACAAACACCGAAACAGGTATATTTTTAGGTACCTAGTGGGACTGTTTTATTTTTAAACAATTTAATTTTAACATACATGCCACTTTCTAATCATACTAGATATGTCATTTGTTCAACTTAAATTAATTCAAAATTAATTTCCAAAAATTTTCAGAATCCCAAATCATCATTCTAAGCATCTTTAGATCAACTCAAGTCCATCAAAATAATTTTGGCACAAGCCAAAATTATTAAGACAAACAAACAAACACATAAGACGCTTAAAATGACCCATTTTGCCATCTAGAATTAATTTGGAAATTTAAATTCGAGCAAATTGATTTTGACATGCATCTAACATCAAAGCAACATATTTTTAATCATAATAATAATTTGATTTTAAGGTGAATTAATTTTGAATTAATTATGGAAATATGGAATTTAATTTAATTTGATTAATTATTAAATTCCATATTAAAATGACATACAAAATTAAATTGACTGAAATAATAAAAGTAGGCAATTTCGGTCCAAGTGTTGAATCGACTTTCAAATTTACAATCCAAAATTATCACTACCTATTTTATTTTAATTTTATGCATTAGAAAATGCATGATAAGGGTGTATGGATAGGCATGGTAAATGATTATGTACTTAGGTCCAATGTGATTGAGCATGCATGATTTTTGTTATATGGTAAATAGGAGGCCCGTATGTCCCTGCCTATCTCTTATTTCTCATGTATTTCTTTTCTTATCTTACTGCCCTCAAATGTAAATAAGAATTTCTATATTTGAAATATGTAATTAGATTACATAGGATTAGGATATAATGGAGATGTAAAGGAGTAGAAGCAAATGAGATGGTGCCATAAACAAGAAGACTTAGAAGTAGGAATTTGATTTCTATTTTTTAGTTGTAATTCATGCATATGCCTATGTAAGACCTAGTATCTCTCTTTGGCTCAAGAGATTGACTTTAGTATATCCATAATCATGTCATATAATTAATGTAACTATCTTTATATATCCATGTGATGAATGTATGATATATAAAGAATGCAATAATAATATGATGAGACTAAATTAACAAAAGCCCTCACTAAATAAATAATTATGTCTTAGGACTTTTATTAATATGGGGAGAAACAGAGTTCTTCTAGAGTTAGAGTTGTTGAGTTGCCTCAAGCTCACTCTATAAGAATATGTTCGAACCATTGAAATTAGATTTCATGATTAATGAGTTGGACTTAACCAATATCATTAATTTGTTAGATTTGCGCTAAGGTCAATGAGTATTGAAGGCAAAGTTGGGTAAGTGAACATGAGATGTGCACATATCAAGAGTTGATAGCCCAATGTGTGTGCACACATCAATTAGTTGGTAGCACAAGATTTAATAGTTGCATGGAAATGTAATTGATATGGATCAGATACCTACCAACTAAACTAAGGATAGTTTGTTTAGTTGCCTCAAGGTCATTCTTAGCAAATTAGATATCGACTCACTAAGAGAACTTCCATATAGGTTCTCTCGGGTTCATAGTGAGGGCTATGGACTTGCAATAAAATAGTGAGAGTTATAATGCAATTTATTAAAGACCTAATAATCATGCATTTTCATGTACATTCTAACATACTCTTTTTACATCTAGGTTGCTAGAGTCACCATCATAGGATCAAGTATGAATTTAAGATCACTAATGGAGTTAAACAAGTTGACTAGACCTAACTTCTTGGATTGGCTTAGGAATTTGAGAATAGTTCTCAAATCCGAGAAAATAGGTTATGTCGTAAATGAAGGGCTTCATGATTCCCTTGTTGCTGATGCTTCTAAAGATGTTCAGAAGGCATACAAAAAATATCTCAAAGATAGTGAGATGGCAAATTGCATTTTGCTTGCCACTATGTTGGTTGAGTTGCAAAAGCAGCATAAGGTTATGGATGCTCACACCATAGTCTTCCATCTAAGAGATTTATTTGATGAGCAAGCACAATCCAAAAGGTTTGAGATATCAAGGCTGCTCTTCCACTCTAAGATGGTTGAGGGGACATATCTAGTGTAATATGCACTGAAGATGAATGGCTATATTGAGAGATTGACCACCTTGGGTTTTGTGATGAATCATGAATTAAGTATTGACTTAATTCTAACTAGTTTGACCGATAGTTATGCACATTTTGTGCTTAACTATAGGATGAACCGAATCTCCACCACTATTCCTAAGCTGATCAACATGCTTAAGACAACTGAGCCATCTGTCAAGAAGGGCAGTAAGGCTGTGATGCTAATGGACTCTTTTGGTTCTAAGAAGAAGAACCAAAAGAAGAAGAAGCAATCTATAAAGCCTAAGGGAGGCATGGCCAAGAAGAAAGCCAAAGAGACTGCCCCAAAAGGGACTTGCTTCCATTGTGGCATGGATAGCCATTGGAAGAGGAACTGCGAGGCCTACTTGGAGTCCTTAAGGAAGAAAGCATATGATGCCCCATCTACTTCAGGTATTTATATTATGGAGGTTAATACTATTTCTAATAATAATATATGGGTATTAGATACCGGTTGTCACTCACATATATGCACTGATATGCAGGGCCTAAGAAACAGTAAGCAGCTCAATAAAAGAGAGTCGAACTTATGCATTGGAAATAGAACAAGGGTTGCTGCATTAGTTATAGGAACCTATATATTGACCCTCCCTAGTGGACTTATTTTAAATTTGGACAATTGCTTTTATATACCCGCTTTAACTAAAAACATTATTTTGTTTCTAGTTTAAATAAAGATGGTTTCTATTTGGCTTTTAGTAACAATTGTTGTTCTATTATATTGAATGGTATTCTTTATGCTAGGGCTACATTATGTAATGATATATACATATTAGATGTGTCAAATCCAATTTTAAATATCAATGACAATAAGAGGCATAAATAAGATTTGTTGAAATCATCTTATTTATGGCATTGTCGCCTTAGTCATATAAGTGAAAAGGCACATGACTAAGCTACACAAGAGTGATAGTTTGGGGTCATTTGATTATGAATCATATGACACATGTGAATCTTGCTTATTAGGCAAGATGATAAAATTGCCCTTTAAGGGAAAGGGTGAACATGCTAATGGAATATTAGACTTAATACATTCAGATGTATGTGGTCCAATGTCCACACATGCCAGAGGTGGTTTCATCTATTTCATTACCTTTATCGATGACTACTCACGATTTGGGTATATGTATCTTATGAGATACAAATCTAAAGCTTTTGAAAATTTCAAAGAATTCATAAATGAAGTAGAGAAACAACTTGGAAAAAGTATTAAAAACTTCGATCTGATCGGGGTAGAGAATACTTAAGCCAAGAGTTTCTTGACTATCTTAGGGATAATGGGATATTATCCCAGTGGACTCCACCTTACAAACCAAAACACAATGAAGTGGCTAAAAGGAGAAACCGAACTTGTTGGATATGGTAAAGTCAATGATGAGCTTTGCAGAACTACCTAAATCATTTTGGGGTTATGCACTATAGACTATTGTTTATATTTTGAATGGAGTCCCTTCGAAGTCAGTTGATGTTACTCCATACGAGATAGGGAATAACAAAAGGCCCACACTTTCTTACATGAGAGTTTGTGGTTGTCCGGCTGATGTGAAGCGAACAATATTAGATAAGCTAGAAGCTAAATCTGACCGATGTCTGTTTGTGGGATATCCTAAAGCATCATATGGATATCAATTCTACCACCCTTTGGAACAAAAAGTGTTTGTTTCAAGACATGCTATCTTTTTGGAGAAAGAGTTTCTTCTAAAAGGAGATAGTGGGAGCAAAATTGAACTTGAGGAAGTTCAAGATGCTCAAGCAGACCCTGATCAACTGCCTAAACCCGAGCCTGCTACTCATACAAATGAGACAATAGCTTAACCTTCTGAAGCACAAGAACTTCGTAGGTCAAGTAGGATACGCACTGTTCTTGAGAGATATGGATTTCTTATAAGCGAACAAAATGACGTATTGCTCATAGAAGATGATGAGCCTACAACCTATGGAGAAGTTCTGAATAGTTTAGAATCTAACAAATGGTTCCAGGCCATGAAGTCAGAAATGGATTCCATGTACGAAAACCAAGTATGGACTTTGGTTGACCCACCTGAAGGGATAAAGGCTATAAGGTGCAAATAGGTTTTCAAGAAGAAAATCGATATGGATGGTAATGTGGTTGCCTATAAAGCTAGACAGGTAGTTAAAGAGTATCGTCAAAGACAAGGAATTGACTATGAAGAGACGTTTAGCCCAGTAGCTATGCTTAAATCCATAAGGATACTCTTAGCCATTACTGCTCATTATGATTATGAGATATGACAAATGGATGTGAAAACGACTTTCCTTAATAGAAACCTAACCGATGATGTGTACATGACACAGCCAAAGGACTTCATATCCAAAGATGGCAAAAATGTATGCAAGCTTGAAAGATCCATTTATGCATTGAAACAAGCATCCAAGAGTTGGAATATTCGGTTTGATGAGACAATCAAACAGTTTGCTTTCTCACAAAATCCAGATAAGCCTTGTATATACAAGAAGGTTAGTGGGAGTGCAATCGTGTTCCTTGTGTTATATGTAGATAACAAATTGCTAATGGGAAACAATGTCTCTGTCTTGCAATCAGTCAAAATCTGGTTATCTAAGAATTCTCTATGAAATATCTTAGAGAAATAGCCTACATTTTGGGGATGAGGATCTATAGAGATAGATCTAAAAGGTTGCTTGGTCTTTCGCAGTCCACATACATAGACAAGATGCTAAAGAGGTTTAGCATAGAGCAGTCCAAGAGAGGATATAATCCCATAACCCATGGAATTACTCTCTCAAAATATGTGTCCAAAGACATAAGATGAGAGGATACGTATGAGTATGATTCCATATGCTTCAGCCATAGGATCAATCATGTATGTTATGATATGGATAAGACCCGATGTATCATATGCTCTGAATGTCACGAGCAAATATCAATCGGACCTTAGTAAGGGTCATTGGGTGGTTGTTAAGAATATCCTTAAGTACTTGAAAAGCACTAAGGATGTATTCTTAGTATATGGAAATGGAAACCTTATAGTAAATGGATATACTGATGCCAGCTTCCAATCTGACAAGGATGACTCAAAATCCCAGTCAGGTTATATGTTCACACTTAATGGTGGAGTAGTTAGTTGGAAGAGTTCCAAATAAAAAACGACTGTTGATTCCAAAACTGAAGTAGAGTACATAACAGCTTCTGAAGTAGCAAAGGAAACGGTTTGGATTAAGAAATTCATCATGGAACTTGGAGTGGTTCTTAGCATTGTTGGTTCAATACAATTGTATTGTCACAACAATAGAGCCATTATGCAAGCAATGGAGCCATTGCGCAAGCAAAGGAGCCACGATATCATCAGAAGCCCAAACACGTACTCAGAAGATACCATTTGATTAGAGAAATCATTGGTAAGAATGATGTAAAAGTAGAGAAAGTGCCTACTGATTAGAATATAGCTGATCATCTAATTAAGCCACTTCCCCAAAGGAAATATGATTCTCATGTATTCGCCTATGGAATTCAATATAAAAGCGAGTGGCTTTAGTGCAAGTGGGAGGTTGTTACAGAAGTGCTCTAAAGGCAATCACCTTTAGCACTTATTGTACATATTTATTTGTTTAATAAAAGGCATATTCATTAATTTTGTATTCGTTTGATATATGAATTGATAATTATCTTAAATCAATTAATGAAGTCCTTGATACATAACATAGCATGAAAAAAATCATGATGAGATCATAATAATGAGATTCTTATCATATGTAGTTATGTTAGTATCTAAATTATCCTTAGTCATAGGATTAATGAGACATGACATTATTAATCTGGATAGACTAGTACATGTTATATTCCTTGATTAGATCGAGCAGTAGATCTCATAATCTATAAGCATGAGATGTTTAGAGGTAACATGTGGATGCTTACTAAGAGTAGCCAAGTACATTAGATGACCTTCTATGATATAATCATATGGATATTCTATTCAAATGTCAATGATAGTCTGATCATAGCAATGGTGCAAGTATCCTTAGACTTGAGGTACTCAAGGATATCTTGGATACTGATTCTATACTTTGACTATATTCCATGTTACCTCATAAAGATTGCTCATAGGGTGGTGATTGAGTATAGTTTGAGGTATGTGAAGGTAATTGGATAGCCAACGAATGATTCACCACTTCGAATAGAGGGAGTGTATACCCATGGCCACTTGTCGAGACATTACTTGGGAATCTTTGGCCAGAGAGGAAATGACATAAAAATGGTCTTCAGTGACATGTCTAATAGAGTAATTATCTCAAGGACAAGATCCAAATTCACTTGGGCAAGGTGTGACGTAGTTAGTCTAGAGGGAATTGATACATTGTCCATGCTCTAAACCGAGTGTAGCATATAATGGTGAAAGGATAAATTGCACAGAAATTATCTATAGAAAGGTTCGTAGTCAAACCACTGACTTTTCGATCAATTAGGAGTCATGATGTATTACTAGATACCGCTCATGATTTGTTTAAATTAATTGATAATTTAAGTGACTAATATAACCGAGAACCTAATGGGTTACATGCATTAGAGATGTAAAAAATGAGTAAAATGGCTTTGGATGGGATCTAAAAATATGAGAGAATTCTTTCAAGTGGGATCGCGATAAGATCGTAGGGAAAAATCACTCGGGGGGGTGATGGGCCTATACGGATCCTCTAACCTAGCAGGCCAGTTGCGTGCAGCAACACTTATTTGCCTTTTAATTAGCCTTAATGGCCATTATTCCCCTCAACTCTTTTTTTTCTCCTCTCTTGAATTTTGCTCAATCAATTTGATTTTTTTTTTATCTGAAAGACCCCAAAAGACAGAAAATAGACAAGAAGAAAATTCTAGGAGAAGAAAAATATTTTGGAGACTAGAAGAAAAATTAAAGAGTTTTATTTTTTCTCTCAAAGGAACATACACCATTGCTTGCACTTTGAGATATGTTCAAGTCATATTCCTAGTGGTTTCATCCTCTCATCCTTGCGTGGATATTGTTAGAGACAATCCAAGATTGGATTGTTGTGATTTTTTACAACTCAACAAAGTGAGAAGTTGAAGAATAAATCAAGAAATTATAAAGGTATAATTTCTTAATTTTACTTTGTTAAATTAGTTTTAATTGGCACAAGCCAATTTTTTTGTTTCGGATTTTGAAAAATTTTAATTTCCGCTTCGTAATATTTATGTGATACACGTTCAAAACCTTTCAAATGGGTGTACCAAATTAGAAAAAAAAAGAAAAAAGAAAAAGACAATTGACAAAAAAGAGAAGAAAAGAAAGTGAGGTACAATGCAAATATTTGAAATAATAAACATTGAGTTGTAAATGCTGAAAACATGAATATATGAATTGTTTTGTTGTTATGTAGAGAATGACTCATCATGTGGCTATGGGAAGCTGGATGACATGATAATCTTTAATTTATTTCTAGTCTCTTGTGGTCAATTTGCCTTAAAACCTTTCCCTACCTTTTCACCCTACTGTAAAGATCTTTAGATTTGTGTCTTGGCGATATTGTGAGCGATATTCATGAGTAATTAATTGGTGGTTGAAAGTGAGATCTTTAAAATCTGGATTCATTAGGACTTAATTAATTAAATGGAAATACATAATTGGGGGATGCGAAGCTAGGTACTTGTTTAATCTCTATTGTTTTAATTCTATAGTTTTTTTTCCTTTTATTTACTATCAATTTTAGTTAATTAATCAAATCATCAAAACGTGGTTAGAGTGTTTAGGAATTTATTTTCTTGTGATTATTGGTAATCTTAATTAATTATTAGTCTAAGATGAACTGTTTCTTGAGAGATCGACCTCGGGAGTGAACTTGTCATTCTATAGTCGTTCATACACTTGCAAGTACTAATTTAAGCACATCACTTGGGGCTTGATACATAATTGATTTTTGTTTCTCGTGCTTTGGTGCTACTTTAGAAGAATTCATTTGTTCGTTTTCCACTTGTACTACCGTAGTCTCTAGACTTTCTTTCACTGTGCTATCATCACTTTCTTCTTTCTACATTTTATCTTCTACGAAGATAACATCCCTATTAATAATAACCTTATGGACAATGGGATCCTATAAGCGAAACCCTATCACATCGTCAGTATACCCCAAGAACAAACATTTCTTGGATTTTGGATCCATCTATGTTGTTTCTTAGTCATTGTACTTTACGTACAAAGAACTTTTGGATATATAGAGGTTTGAATAGTCAGCCTTCTTCCTAATCCACATCTTTATCTATATCTTTAACCCAATTGTTGTTGAAGGAGCCCGATTTATCACATAATAGGCCGTATTTACTGCTTTTGCCTAAAGATTTTCCCAAGCTTGCAACTCCTAACATCGCTCTTGTTCTTTCCAATAAAGTTTTGTTCATCCGCTCTGCCACTCCATTTTATTGAGGAGTGTATGACATAGTGAACTGCCTTTTGATGCCTTTTTCATTACAAAATTCGGCAAATTCATGGTAGATGTATTCTCCTCCATTATCTATCCTCAAACATTTTATCTTCTTTCCAAAGTCAATCTCTATGCTTTGAATACTTTAAAGACTGAAAATACATCTACCTTTCTCTTGATAGGATACACATAACATCTTATAGAATATTCATCAATGAAGGACACAAAATACTTTGCTCGTGCTAGAGATGTAACTGTGCTGGCCATACATTAGAGTGAAGCAATTGCATAATTTCTTTACTTTTAGAATTTGATGTGTTAAACTTTAACTATGCTACTTATAACACAATGCTTAGAGAAAAGTAAGGACACCTTAGTGAGCCTTAGATGTAGATTTTGCTCCGTAAGAATCTTCATTCCTTGCTTAAACATATGCTCGAGTTTCTGATGCCATACAATTGCAGATTTTTCACTTGAGGTACTTGAAACAACTAATACTTCTTCCAATAAAATCTCTCCCTTTAACATGTACAAGTTAGTAGCCACCTTTTCGTCCTTAATAAGTACAAGTGCACCTCAAATCACTTTCATGATTCCTTTTTCAGCTTTGACTCTACAGCCAAGGTCATCTAGTTGACCTAACAATAGCAAGTTCTTTTTTAGGCCTTCCACATGCCGCATTTGTTGAACAGTGCAATCGTGCCATCATGGAACTTCAACTTGATGGTTCCAAATGATCCCCTAATGATAGGTTTATTATGATGTCCATCAGTTTAGACTTTAAGAGATTAAATGGAATTAGCTAGGTGGTGTTACATTCATATTGATGGAACCATTCCCTTCGAGAGGTCATGTGAAATGTGGTTCCTAAGTTAATGAACCACACATTTGCAAATGTCTTCCTTCCTTCACTAGTTGTTGATGCTTCATAACACAGAGCATCACCCTCATCAAATGTACTTACAACATTTCCTTATGCCTTGGAATCATTCTTATTTAAATTCCAACAATCCTTCTTCAAGTGACTTTTTTTGACACAATGGCAGCATTTCAGGTTATTCTTATTACTTTTTGACTTTGACCTACCTTGATCCTAACTCCCACTTGAGCCATGTTTTGTTAATCTCCCTCTCATCACCATTAAGGCCCCACTTATTGCAAGCTTGCCAACTTGTCCTCCTTATTTTTGCGTCGATTCTCCTCTTCGAGAATAGTAGTTGCAATATCATCAAAGTTCAAGTAGTTCGTTAGGACATTGTTTGTTAAATTGATGATGAGCTGATCATACGAATCAGATAGACTTTGAATAGAAGTTCAGCATGTTCACTTGGCTTTATTTTATAACCCATTATGTGAGTTGAGAAAATAGAGTATTCAAGTTGTTGATGTGTTCTATCACTGGAGTGGATTCCAACATCCGGAAAGTGTACAATTTCCTGTTAAGAAAAATCTTATTGTGAAGTGACTTGGCCTCGTACAGTTTTGTAAGATGATCTCAAATCTCCTTTGTAATTTTCTTCTCAATGCTTGAAAAAACTCCATCTGCTAATGCAAGATGAAGATTTGCAATAGCGTTCCCATCCATCTCGTTTCACTTATCATTATATGTGAATTTCATCAGTCTTTCGCTGATAGCAGCCAAACAATTATCTTTTCTCAAAATTGCTTTTATTTTTAATTTCCACATTGAGAAATTACTCATATTGAATTTTTCAATCTCAAATTTCACTGCCATTGCTTCTATAACAACCTTCAAGGGTAAATAATAATCTAACTTATTTTTTAATGTGGCAACCACATTAATATAACATCCATTCCCTCTTAGTGGTAACCACAAAGCATACGTTAAGTAGATATTAATATCCAAGTCAAGCTCTGATACCACCTGTGAGAAATTAAGATTGGATAGAGTGGGCTCGCAACTAATAATTTGAGAAATAATAACAATAAAATATAAAATACATTTTACATGGAAAACCTCTGAACAAATCAAGATAAAAACCACGGGTAAGGAAAGAAGAATTTCACTATAAAAGAAAATAAGAGATTACAATCTCTCTAAATTTGAGAGAACAATTAAAACTCTTTTTCAAAAATTGGGAAAATAGCAATATATTTTCTCTCTATTTTTTATCTCACACTTTGGAAATTGGAATCCCTCACTTTGCTGCCACTTGTTGCTTCTTCAAATGCTGCCCAAAGTGCCTATTTATAGGGAAAGAATGTGCTGAAAATATGGCTAAAGAAATGGTAACGTATTGCTGCCTCATTCATGCAAACTTTATGGTTATAATTTTAGTCACATAAAAAATGCATCATTCATTAATTGGCTTGGGTAAACATGCATAATGGTGTTATCAGTGGTGTGTATGCCCTAGTATATTCACTGTTTTTTATATATTAAATATTATACCACAATGGATACGTGTATATTTCATATTCATAATAAATAAATATTCAAGTTGTAGATTAAATTATGAATGCAGTAGTTAAATATACTATAAAATATACGACCATTTGATTATCTACAGAGAATTTATTATCAAGTTATTGATAATAATGAGATAAATATTTTTGGTAAAAGATAATCTTAAAATATTCATGATTGATATAGGACAATGAATTAGGCATTCATTGAACCTCTAGGTTATCACATGGTTTATTTTGAGGAGGAATCTAATTCTCCATGATATAATGATATTTAGATAAACCAGTGGGTTCTTAAAAAGTTAAGGGTACCGAATAGTGACGTCTGATAATAACTACACAGATAGTGTTAAATGTCAATAATTATTATCGTAGATATAATATATGAGTCTTATATGACTCAAAGTCTTTTGACTTGAGGTGCCAAGATTGTCTTTTTATGGGTAGCTGTGAAAATGTTTTTGCCTTGTACTGTACTATTCACGCTTGGTAATCCGGCCCGTAGTCATCACAGTTAGTCATGTAGTGAGACACGAGATTACCAATAGTAGGACTCGTTATCCTGTAGAACTAGGGCAAATTCCTAATAGAGTTGATATTTTGGTTCTGATAAAATAAATTTCTAGTCATGAGAAATATGACTTATTTAATATAAGATTGATATTATTAATTAGATTAATAATGATAAGTCTTATTTTAATCAGAACGCAAATTATCACTCATTAGAATATTGACCAATAGGGTTTGACATGCTGTGACTTTAATCAATATTGGAATCATAACGAGAAGATTTTATATTATGATTTAGAGATCAAATTAATATTTGAGATTTTGTTGGTAATTAAAAGAAAAATTCCGGAAAGATATTTAATGTATCCAGATATAGGAGCAATTTGGAAATAGTATCTGATATAATATTAAGGAGTTAATATTATATTTTTATTCCGATAAAATTATTGACCTTATAAGTCACACCCAAATAAATTATTCGGCTAGTCCATATTTAAGATGTGGAGTAATTTAATTAAGAATTAAATTAGAAATGATCACTTATACTTTTTGAGTTAAAATTAATATTGATTAATTTTAACTATTTCTCCTATTTATAATTTTAATTAAAGTATTAATTAAAATTATTATAATTTAATTAAGTTGTTAATTTTAACTATTTCTCCTATTTATAACTTTAATTTAAGTATTAATTAAAATTATTATAATTTAATTAAATTAACCGTGGTGTATTATATTAAAGTAATTATTATGGTTTATAGAAGAGAATATTGATTTTATAATTAATGGTGATAGCTAAAAAATAAATTATGCAATTGTTGTACCATCATTGCATTATAAAAAAATTAATTTAAAAAAAAGTCAAAAAAAAAAGTTAGAAGGTTCAAACCACCCAACCACCACACATTAATCCTTCAGTAAAAGGATTAAAATGGAGGTGGGGGGTTTTGGCAGAACCGAATGGTTTTGTGAGAAAAAATTTGTTTTTCTCTCAATTTTTCATTCTATATTTTAAAGGAGAAATTTTGTGATCATACATCTAGAATTAGCAAAGGAGATTCATCAAACACAACTAAAGCTATTGGTGTTTTTGCTTGGTTTGCTCACTTGGTGAACACGATAATAAAATGTTTGTCTTGATCTTTTTATTTTTCCATTTTATTCTTAAAATTATGAGATGATCTTGGCAAATTGGAAATTATCCATAAATGTTACAAAATATATTTTGTTAAAAGTTATGGATAAATGCTAAATGTTAACATGAAAAATGTAATTTCATGTCATGCAATATTTGATTGTATATCTCAGTTAAATTAAAATTTTTTGAAATTTCTAATTTTAACCGATACCTAGAGTTCCTCTCAATCCAAATATATTTTCCGTTTCCATCAAATGATATCAGAGTCATCCCATGATTTTTTGAGCAAAATGACTCCTTTTTGCTAGTAGGCTCGGTTTGGTTATGGATACTTTTTTTGTTATTCTTTTAGATTTGATCTATATATTATGTTGCATGTGATGTTTCATGAAACTTTTCCTCCTTTTGTTTTAAATTTTTCAAAGGTATTATGTGTTTTATCATTTTTATAAATTGGTTTGTAATATTAATAAATTCATAATTTATTTTTACTATTATATTGAAGTCCTTGGTATGTCAAGAGAATATAATATACAAATTTTCTTTTGGAATATAGACGCCCGAAATTATGAGGAGCAACAAGAAAGATTTGCTAAGATAGAGTTTAATTTGTATTTTCTATTTTGAGGTGGAAATTTTTCAAGCAATTGTAATGGAATTGTAAATTGCATGATTAATTTCTATTATTGCATGTGATGTGATTATATATGGTAAATGATTGAATATGTGAGTTTTAAATATTAATTTTGGATTATATATATATATATATATACACACACACACACACTTATGTGGTTTAATTTAAATGAGTTTTAAATTATATATAAATTTTTATATGGTTGATTTTTTCAAGTTGTTGAAAAAATTCAACTTTTATGTATAAAATCCATTTTTGGATTTGATGAGTATAAAAGTATACTCACAAAAATTTAAATATATATAAATATATTGACTCCAAAATTATTTTAATTTAAACATTATATAATATGATTATATAATGAGCTCACATTTGTTTATGAAACATAAAATGCATGCTAAAGAGGAATAATATGTATTTTATTTAATCTAATATCATATGTATGTTTATAGATCTATAACCATCTGAGTATATATGTGATCATATTTTATGATCATATGAGATATGATACGAAAAAGACTAATGTGCAAAAATTAACTTTAAAATTGGATTATGTGATAATTCAAAGATAAATTTACTGCTTTGTGGATAATAATAAATTTTTAATCTAGTTAATGTGTAAATTTTTTTTAAATAAATTTACTTGGATTCATTAAATAAATTTTTATTTAATCTAACACCATATGTATCTTTGAATTATCACATAATCCAATTTTAAGGTTAATTTTTGCACATTAGTCTTTTTCATGTCATATCTCATATAATCATAAAATGTAATCACATCTATACTCAAATGGTTATAAAGAGGAGTAATATGTATTTTATTTAATCTAATATCATATGTATGTTTATAGATCCATAACCATCCGAGTATATATGTGATCACATTTTATGATCATATGAGATATGATATGAAAAAGACTAATGTGCAAAAATTAACTTTAAAATTGGATTATGTGATAATTCAAAGATAAATTTACTGCTTTGTGGATACTAATAAATTTTTAATCTGGTTAATGTGTAAATTTTTTTTAAATAAATTTACTTGGATTCATTAAATAAATTTTTATTTAATTTAACACCATATGTATGTTTATAGATCCATAACCATCCGAGTATAGATGTGATCACATTTTATGATCATATGAGATATGACATGAAAAAAACTAATGTGAAAAAATTAACCTTAAAATTGGATTATGTGATAATTCAAAGATAAATTTACTGTTTTGTGGATACTAATAAATTTTTAATCTGGTTAATGTATAAAGTGAAACCTTAAAATTAGGATAAAAGACCAAGTAATCTTCCAAAATATAATGAATCCAATAAAGTTGTAAGATGTATACATTAAGGCTCTTCATGGGAGTATTAATATGCAAGTTATTGTATATTAATGATAAGGTTAAATAATGCATTTGCTTGTAAAATGGATATGCCTCTAGTGTTGAAAGAATTCTATTTTGTGAAACTGAACGACACTAGATTGAGTCCATTTATTTTACTGATCTCGTGAATATGATTCATCTAATATGTTAGCCCAAGAATGTCATTTTGTGAAGCTGAGAGTTAGTGTATTAGGAGCCAGTTAAAAAAAGAAATAAATTGGTTTTACAATTGTTATATTTGACAAAGAATTGTCATCTCATTAATATGTTAATATTCTAAGAATGCCATTATAGGAAGCTGAAGAATATTAATTAGAGTATTATTGAGATCCAATTTACCCACTAGAAGTTCACCCCAACGGAACTTCCGTTTTCTACGAGGAAAGTGTAGGATGCGCCAAATTAGTTGGAGAACCCATTATGATTATGTGTCCAAATCATTTTGGTTAATCGTTTTGACCATTAATATATAATTAAATTGATACATTTTATTATTTCTGCAGTTAATTTTCTCTAATAACATGGTTATATCATCACCACTTCAATCGCTTTTGGATCGTAATAGGCTCACCGGACCTAATTATATGAACTGGTTAAGGAACCTTAAGCTGGTGCTTATCTAGCAGCGCTTGTGGGATTTTGCTAGTAAGCCAAAACCTACAGCGGCAGTCGCTGATACAAGTGAGGTTGAAAAACAACATTACATAGATTGGGTTGATAAGAACACCCAAGCAAAGTGCTATATACTTGCTTCTATGGAAAATAAACTGCAAGAACAATATGAAATGATAGAAGCTAGTGATAATATTTTGGAGTTAGTAAAGGAAAGTTATGGCAAGGCTAGTAGGACTACCCATTTTAACTATTCCAAATGAAAATGAAGGAAGACTAAGATATTGGTGAACATGTTAGTGAGATGATAAGACTTATTTACTGCGTTGAAGATCTCAATTTATTCTTGGATGCGGAGCTTAAGATAGACTGTATCTTAGCATCACTTCCACGTTCTTATGGAAATTTTATTTCTAACTTCCATTTGAACAAAGTGGAGTGCACTTTGCAATAGCTACAACAAAATTTGGTTTATTACTAAAATACTATAATTAATTCCCAAAAAAAAGAGGCAGAAGTATTAGTAGCAGCTTCTTCTTCTCACTTAAAGAAAAGGAAGAAGACAAGGACCATTATAGGAAAGAGTTCAACTCCTTCTTTGCATCCCAAAAAGTGTAAGGGGAGGGCAAAAGGCCAGCTTAAGCTAAATGTTGACAAAAGAACCTGTTTCCATTGTTAAAAGGATGGTCATTGGAATAAAAATTATCCGATTTATCTAAAAAGTTTAGAGAATACCAAAGGCAAATGGATTGTAGGTCCTTCAGGTATTTCTCATCATTTGAATTAAAATGTTGATTTAAATTATGATCGTTCTTTTAACTCATCATATACTAAGAGCAACTGCTCATATTTGTTCTTTTGTGCAAGATCTAAGGCATAGAAATTTGCAATATGATAGGGAAATAAAACTCACACTTAGGGATAGAGCAAAAGTTGATGTCAATCAAGTGAGAGATATTTCTATTTTATTAAACTATCATGTAATCTTATTATCAGATATTTTGTATATTCCTAATGACAATAAGAATATTATTTCTGTATCTGCTTTAACAAACAATAATTATGAATTCTTGTTTTATAAAGATGTGTGTTACATTTATTTTAATCATAATCTTATTTGCATTGGAACTATCATGGCTTATATTATTTATATTGTGATAAGGCTAATAAGATAAATAATAAAGAATTATTATTGAGCAGTATAAATGACAATTCTAATCAAACTAAGTATGATAATTCAAGTATGACATGGGTATAGCACTTAAGACTTGATCATATTTCTAATGCATGGATCAACAAGTTGGTAGACATAGGAATCCTAAAATATTTAGATTCTCAGTCTACTGATTCTATTTGTGAATCATGTATGCAAGAGAAAATGACTAGAAGTTCATTTGAAGGTCAAATGATACATGCTGAGAACCTTCTTGAATTAATTCATACTGATGTTTGTAGACCATTTAAGGAAATGGCTCGAGGAGATTATTGATTCTTCATTACCTTTATAGACGATAAGTCTAGATATGGGTATTTGTATTTATTGAAATATAAATCTTAAGTCTTTGAAAAGTTCAAAGAGTATAAGGCCGAAGTTGAAAATAAATTAGGAAAGAATATTATAGCACTTTGATCATATCAAGGTGGTGAATATTCAAGTACTGAATTTAATGATTACCTCAAAGAAAATGGAATTGTCATACAATTTACTCTACCAGGCACACCTCAATTAAATGGTGTGAGTGAAAGGAGAAATCATACTTTGTTGGATATGGTACATAGCATGATGAGTTATACTGACTTGCCTATCTCCTTCTAGGGATATGCTTTGGAAACAGCGTTATACATTCTTAACAGAGTTCCTTCTAAATCTGTGAATACTACTCCATATGAGATATGAACTGGTAAAACTCCTATATTATCTCATTTTAAGATATGGGGTTGTCTTGCCTATATTAAAAGGCAAAACACAGATAAGTTAGAGGAACGGTCCACTAAAGGCCGATTTGTTGGATATGTTGCTGCTAGAAATAATTTGGGATATTATTTCTATCTACTTGATGAACAAATTGTTGTTGTGAGTAGAGATGCCATTTTTCTTGAGAAAGAGTTTCTTAAAGAAGGAGGCGAAGGCAGACATATTGTTTTTGATGAAGAGTCATCTGAAAAACAAATCCAAGTGGCTGAACCAATAGAGATTGATAAGCCATTTGAGTCTAACATGATAAAGGATATCACTTCAACTCCTAGGAGATTTGAAAGAGTTTCACATCCTCCTAGATGGTATGGATTTACTATTGAATATGACCAAGAGTTGTTCATATTTGGTAGTAATGACCAACCAGAAGATCCTGTCACTTATGAGGATGCAATGTCTGACATTGATACTCTTAAATGGCAAGAAGCAATGCAAGCTGAGATAGATTCCATATACCAGAATTAAGTTTGGGAACTTGTAGACCCACCTGAAGGAATAGTTCCAATAGGTTGTAAATGGGTTTACAAGCGTAAACTAGATTCTGAAGGGAATGTTGATACTTATAAAGCTAGGCTTGTAGCGAAAGGGTATCGCCAACGGGAAG
>CATIWF010033239.1:0-111015 GCA_949630135.1 Balakata baccata
GTTCAAAAGAAAAAGAAAAGGCCTATGGCCTAACAAATGTGCAAATGTTACAAATGATCAAGCTAGCTAGCAAATGCAAATGTTCACATGGAAACCCGGGATAGTGTCTATTTAGCTTGGTCACAACAAAAAGAAAATGACATAAGCATAAGTATAGGCAAATGAAATGTTTACATGATTTAATATTATTTATATTCATATGATAAATAGAATAACATGCAAAATGTGTATGAATGACAATTACTACTTGTAATTGTGACTGACTTAGTACTTTAGAAAACTTTTGATAATTATTCTCATTGAGTTGCAACTCACCAAATTGCATCATCTTTCAGGCAAAGAAGAGTAATTGGCTCATTTTGGAGGTGCATACCATATAGAGGATATGGATCATAGGTCTCCGGCCGAGCCTCACCAATCTCTCTCCTTGCATTGCGCATATATATAGGAACATGACATTAGTATTTTGGGTTGTGTATCTGTATATGTATAAATTACTAAATATGCAATGATGTGTAAATGTGTATTTGGCTTTAACCTTTCTAATTGAAATAATTGAACATAGTGTCTGAATTGTTAACATATGTGATGTTTAACTATCAAATGTTGCAAAGTGATAATATTATATGATGAAAAAAAAATTATTCCTCATTATAAACAGGACTATGTTCCATTCTATGCAATATATGATAACATGATATAAGTATAAGTGATATCAACAAGTATAAGGTGTTACATCATAGGCCTATAAGGCCCTCATCTCATGCATCTCAATTATGTCTAGTTGAGCTATATTCGTTCTTTTTCCTTTCTTTACTTTTTTCTTTATCCTTGCATCATAGTAATTACATGTCGATAGAATAATAGATATAATTTAGTTACAACCCCATAATCAATGCAATAAATATATAAATGCATGCAATGAAAATGCTGGTCTATAATCTGGAATATCTACTATCTCCTTTTGGCATGGGCTTAAATATCTCCACCGTTAACTACTACCTCAACCTTCTATTGGCTCTATGATCTACGTATATATGAAAACATGCTAAGCTATACATGGCTTAGTAGTACACATATGCTTATCAACAAAATTTGTAGTCACATCATTTATGATAATTATAATTTATAACACGATCATATATGAAACATATAGTCATGACAATGTCAAGACATTCTCCATTCATGCAATTATTATATATTTGTTCTATGCCTTTTTATATTTGTTATTATAATCCATAGATCACATATAATTTCCTTTTTTTTTTTATCATGTCACATTTTAGATCATATCATTTCATCTCTATAATGTAACACCCACTAATTAGGGCTTAGTTAGAATGGGTATATGAGTGATATATATAGAAAGCACAAAAAAAAATTATTAGGAATAAAATTGAATTAATGACTAAATTAGGAATTAAAATAAATTCAATTGTTAATATAGTTAATTTGATTAAATAAAACAACATGATTAAATTGTAATTTAGTAAAGACTAGTGGGACTAAATATATGTAAAAATGTGGAAATAATAATAATAAATAAGTAAGTTTAATAATAATAATAATAATAATAATAATAATAATAATAATAACAACAACAACAACATAAAATAAAATAAAATAATCAATTAATTAATTAAAAAAAGCTGAATGTAAAGTCGGTTAAAAAAGGGCTGGCCAAATTAGCCTTTAAAAAACCTAATGTTCTACATTTTTTTCTCACCCTCCTCTCCACTCTTCTTTTTCTCCCACATACCAGACCAAAATCTTCATCTCTCCCATAAGATTTGAAGTAAAAATCACTCCAAAATAATTGATTTTTAGTAAGTTATTCTTCTCTCCATTATTAGTGTGTTGATGGAGCTGCTAGGGTTGCGTTATAACAGTGTTTTGTGTCCCAATTTTGATGGCAATAAAAATTGATTTTGAAGAAGTATTAGACACAAAAGTTGTATATTTATGTCTTAATTTATAGATATATAAATAATTTTGCAAGATTTGGTCTATAGAAAAATATTTGAAATTTGTTAAAACTGGTTTTTGGAGAAGTATCAATGGGATACCCTACTGTGTGGGCTTGTTTCGATCATCTTAGAGGTAGACTTAAAGGAAACTTAAAACACAAAAATTGTAGCTCTATTTATTCTCTAGTTGTTCACCAAATTTTGTAAAAATTCCTATTGTGTAGGCTGAGTTATAGTGAAATGAATTATGGTTGTTCCTTAAGTGAGTTGTTTCCTTATGCTTGTACAACCTTACCAATTTTGTACTCGATTTTGAACTCCTTAAAGACCAAACTGGGTAAATATTTAAATATGAAAATATTAGGAAAATGTCTTAGGTAAATTTCAAGTAGAAGTTTTACTTTAAATGGTTGTATATTTTGTAAGTTATGATTATGAGAAAAGATAATGGTCAGTTGTTATCCTGTATTGGACCAGCTACATTATCACTATCAATTGAGGGCCTTAGAAGCCAAATTGATAAAAGTAATATATATGAAAAATGTTTCAAATTATCTTATCTAAGTTTCTACTTTCATGATACTACAAGCTACACGTTAAAAAATATGAATTTTTAAAGTTTGTCTCAAAACTGCCTAAGGGCAAGAGATAGGACAAATTGTAGAATTGCAACAAAAATAGTGTAATACTTCAAAAATTATGAAATTTTAGTATGTCATAGTATTATTGGTTAATTTTAATTACAAATAAAAATCATACAAATTAGATAAGTGTAGTAAAAGTTATAGGGTCAACAATCTTTCAAGGTCATATTGCCAATTATAATAAACTTTAGTTATTTATTTAAACTAAATTAAGAATAAATATTTTAATAATGTACTAATAAATTATATGTTCAAATTAGACTCTAAAAAAAAAAAAAAAGAACAACAAAAGTGAACGAGCTTCAAATTATGAATTTTGGATTTGGAAAGACACTATTGAGGTGCATACATATATGCATTTTTGTTTATCCAAATACATGTTTGTGTGTGCATAATTCATGTTTTGAAAATGATGAAATTATACGTTATGACATAATTGGCATCAAAGAAATATTAGTAATTATAATAGTATAATAAAAATTTACTGGTTTTGATATTATGAGAAATTAATTTAAAGTATGTTAAATTACTTTAATTAGCAAATTATAATAAAATATCATGTTATTATATTATTTTTAATTAATTTGTGATTTTGTCAAAATAAAATGAATATCGATTATGGAAAATAACAATATAATAAAAAAATAAATAATTAATGATTTTAATTGCTCATTTCTCTACATGAGGACTAGCTTATGATAGAAGGTGCACCATTAAGCGGGATTACAGTACCGATATTGATATGTTTTAGGGGTAGGGTAGCGTTAGCTCCGCGAACGCCCCTGACCTTAGTTAAACATGGTTATAGTTATATTCAGTTAAGATGACAGAAGCATCATGAGCGTCCTTGACTTGAGATTATAGTGAGTAGGGTGGCTGAAGTCCCGCGAGTGCCCCTACTTTAATTCCCTATATCCGAACAGTCCGGAAACAAGACATGGGCTACATAAATTATTAGTCAATAAATAATTAAAAGAAATATGATAATTAGGCTCGTTTAGTTATGGAATAAAAATTAAAACAACTAAATAAATTAGTTGTATTTTGATTAAATGAAATAGTATATTGTAAGTTTTGTGTAAGTAATTAGAAGAATAAAATTTAAAATTTGGATATGTGCATGCTTAAGTTTTTTTTTATATTTCACATATGTAAAAAAATTTTATGTGTCATAATTTATTTAAGATATGCATTGTGTGATTGTCTGGAAAAACTTATATGTTTATATGTACTACTAAGTTAGAGATAGTTTAGCGTGAGTTTTTCCTCACGCAGAAACTAGATATTGTAGATTGTAGAAAATTAATTTGATAAAGAATAAAAAGTTCCAAGTCCATATCAGAGGAGACACAGAAGATTTAGCTAATGGGTTAGTTAATTTATATTTTTATTTTAAATTTTGGACATGCATATGAGTCAAACTTTATGTTTTGCATATATATTAAGAATTTATTTGATAATTTGTAAATATTTAGTACGTGAATAATAATTATAATTAATTATAATTTAAATGTGAAACAATGACATGTAATCAAATAAATTATTAATTAAAAAGTTCGGATATATTTGTTTAATCAGTTATTTTATGTGATATTCCAACTATATAATGAGATTATTCCTATTATATAGGTGGGTGTCACACATAATCTATTTACCCTACAAATACTTTTCATATCACGCTTTCTAGTCATTAGCCCAAATCTCGTTCACGAACTGTCCGCATATAAGGTGTGGAATAGGGGTGCTCCACAAGCTTAAACCACCTCATTCACTCTGATTTCCAGTCAAGAGCGCTCCACGAGCTTAAGCCTCCATGACGGATTATGATATATCATCCATATGTACATAAGATCAAGGACGCTCCACGTTGTTTAATTATGGTATATCATCTATATGCAAATGAGATCAAGGGCATTCCACAAGCTTAAGTCACATTGTCCCTAAGGAAATATATTAGGTTTGGTACTGTAATCCCCTTAACGGTACACCATCCATCCTAATTCTAGTCCACAGGTGGAGAAATGGGCATTTAGCCTCTTTAACAGTTTATTTCCATTATATCTTTATTTGCCTTGCTCAATTTTCACTTTACCATTATATAACAATCCAATCATGAATTCAAAGTCATAATATCACATAATATCTGTTATTTTTAACCATTTAAGATATTGGCACAAAATAAAAAACACAATATACAAAAATTGTCAAAACAAGGTGTCACAAATGTGACACCATTGGCCATGGCCTTAGTCGTGACTAATGGTTGTGAAGTATTCTGCTTCTCTTGGGTTCATGTGTCATAGGCATGACTCATTAAGTCATGGTCATGACTCATTTGTTTCTCTTATTCTCCAATTCCAACCCATTCTTTAAAGCATCAAATATTTATGTATCAAATCCTATCAACACTCATGATAAATCATGTTAAAACATACATCTTTATGCCATTCCCCATGCACTTCCAATGTTTCTTAGAGCTTGTGCACTACTAAGTTATCAATTCCTTAATATATACATTAAGCCTAACTTACAAACAATTGGGTTAGTAACCCCATAATATACAAGCATAAATATCATTACTAACTTCTAATAGTCATATTAGAGTACTCATGTTCTATATTTCGTTCATTTTGTTTTGCTTATCTTACCACAAGTAACTTTTGTGCTTAAATTGATAGGTCACATTTTTATTATTTACTGAAATAGTATACATGTTGCACAAACTCAAGCCTTTTTCTCATGTGATTTCCATACAACCCTTTTCTCATTAATCTTACACAACTTATTCTTTTTTTTCCCATCAATTCAAATTAACATTATTCATTGCCTTATAACGTTACTTAACATGTCATTAAGCTCTTAGACAATATAGATTATTTCCAACTAATTATAACTTTAATTCGTTATACGCGTACCTTCAGTAATTTACATGTATATCAATGAGATCACCATCATATGTTTACTTAATATGGATTTTAAAAGCCTTTAACTTACTAAAAACATACTATTTAATCAACCTTACTTTTATTTCTTTCTTTCACATACCCTCTATAGCTTTTTTACTTAACTATTCTATTTCATATTTCCATCTCTATCTTAGATACCCCTTATTATATCCATTAACACACCATTTATTACATGATTATGTCATTCTAGAAGTTAAAGATGCATATGTGTACTTACTTCTTATGCAGCCGACTCAAAATCCAAGCTTTAAACTTGCTTAGCCTTCTTGGTGGATAATTCCACCTTCCAAAGGCATCACTTTAACAAAATCACAACTATCTTCTATTAATTCAAACTCTATATCAACATCTATGGCTATATAAAGTCATATACTTCAAACCCTAACTCAAAAATCATCACGCTAGATTCTTTCTTGCTTAAATTCATTTAACAACATGTAAATCAACTCAATCTAGCCTTAAAAATAGGTTTCCTCCAAAGAATACTCACGATTCATATCAAACATATCCATCTACAATTGGGTTTCTACCTATTTCAAGTAAATCACCTCAATCAATGAGGGTGTAACTGAGCCTTAAGCTCTTTCATTTTAGATGAGCTCTTTCATTTTAGATGGAGTCATCATATAGGGTGTAGTTGAAATAGGTGTTGTACTTGGGGTGAGCTCAATAGAAAACTCAACCTCTCTATTTAGCGGTATGCTTGGCAAGACATTTGAAAACACATGTGGAAACTCACTAACTGTAAGAATATCCTTAAGATCTGGACCTCCTTCCTAGTATTAATAACATGAGCCAAGTAGCCCTCATACCCCTTTCTCATCATTTATTTTGCCTTCATCATATAAATCACATATGGAGGCTATGGAAACAACTCTCTTCTCATAACAATCACCCCCTAAACATCTATCTTAAGTCTCACAAATTTTCCCTAATAGTCTAGTACTTACCTATGTTGTGATAGTCAATCCATACCCAAGATAACATTATACTCATGGAAGGATAACTCAATAAGGTCAACAAGAAACTCTCCTATGGACAATCTAAGGACAACGCCTATATACCCGTTTAACAATTGTACTATGGCCTAAAGGGTTAGTTACCTCAGTCTTATATTCAAAGGGCTCCATAATCATATTACACTATTTTGATGCATTACTACAAATATACGTGTATGGAGTCAGGGTCTATTCAAGCATATAGATAGGAGTCATGTATATAAAATATACCAACTATGACATAAATAGTTGTTTGGTCCTCCTTGGCCCTCATAGCACATGCTATTGCTGGAGTCTAGCCTATTAACAATCTCTAAGGTGACCTATGTATTGCTTGGATGGCCACCCTTAGTCTGAGGTATAGTCTGAGCTGGGGCAGAAGTTGTAGTCCATATGGGAGAATTGCTTTTCATTACTAGGCAATCCTTCTTCATGTGGCCCTACTGCCCATATCTGAAATAAGCACCTATAGCTAGACTACACTCACCCCTATATTTCTTGAGACAAGTCTCACACATGGATGCACTCTCTATGGTATGCTGGGTCTGAGTGCTACCCGTAGCTAAAGCTATCCTGAAGGGCTACCCCTTCTTCTGACATCCTCCCTAAAGCCCCTTATGCTGGCCCTAACCCTTACTCTAAGTCTAGTCTTAAAAAGAATGGCCCTTCTTACATGAGTACTGGGCCCACTAGAGCTGACTGTCTCCTAGTATCCTCTTCTGCTCCTTTTCTTTTTCCTTCATTGTAACACCCTCCCTTATAATAAGAATATATCATGTTATACAAATGGAGCGCTACAAATCTTAGTGATTTAAACTTGTACAAATTAAAAAAATTTCTCTTTAGATAAACATGCATGTCTGCATTATTCGATTTATCGTGTGCTAGGTGTTACCAGTATCCTATTTACCTATTAATCATCACTCAATATACTAGTTTGTGCATATCAAGCCCTTGATTTGTGCATCTTAACTAATTCTAGCTAAGCCAATATTAAATCATATCTTAAATTAATAGACTTAACTAATTACATCCCTTTTTACGAATGTTAAATAAGATGCATGATATAACTATGAATCCGACCCAAATTCAGGTTTATAGTCTCGTCTACATAGGCTTTGGCTTCTCTGCTACTATCTACTAGCTCCAAAACCTACTTGCATGGAAAATCACATACTAAGCTACTCATAGCTTAGTAATACACAATATATATATATATAAACAGAAATAAAATAAAATCAAAACCCCAACCAAGGATCCTACTTGTGTCATCAAAATTAATTAACAAAAAACAAGTCTTTGAAGATTTTACCTTTAGTGTTCTTGAAACTTTTCTACCTCCTC
The DNA here is from genome assembly GCA_949630135.1 of Balakata baccata. Taxonomy (NCBI): domain Eukaryota; kingdom Viridiplantae; phylum Streptophyta; class Magnoliopsida; order Malpighiales; family Euphorbiaceae; genus Balakata; species Balakata baccata. The sequence goes on from CATIWF010033239.1 coordinate 7,920, forward strand.
TTTTTATCGGCTTATTGCAAACCACAGTAAACTAAGCAATAGTGCTCCACATGAAGCCAGAAGAAAGAAACCTCTTAGGGGATGGCCTTGAATAATAATTTTTATGCTAGCAAAAATATTATTCTTTGAGAGAAAAGTTTAGAAAATTAACACTTAATTTTTCTACGGAGGTTAGGGTTTTTTTCGGTGAAAAAGACATTTTATAGGTTTTTCCTAAGCACCCTAGGGTTGCCTAAAATTGCCAAAATAGAGAGGAACGATACAGTGGCAGAACGGAGGAGATGGAGCTGGTTTAGATACTAGGGTTACCATAGTGTGTGTGTGTATGTATGATGTCGTTTTAAACATGCAATTTATTTTTTCCATTTTACAAAATGATTAGCAATGAACGAAAGGTGCATGAAAGATGTTGCAATTTTGAAATTCTCACTTTTAATGTTCATTTAGCGACCAAGACAAGGCGTCGCTGCAATGTGTAAAAGGATGATACTTTATTTCTCAAAATTTAGTGACACTTGATATTGGAGTTGCTAATAGAGATAAAACAGCGTCGCTAAATATTTTGCCAACTTTTGGCACTAAAGTTAGCAACCCCAACTAGGTGCCACTAACTTTTTCTATCACCAAGTATCACTGTGGTGTCGCTAAATGCATCACTACTTGGCCATCATGACTTTTTGTTTCCTGTGCATCGCTCAGCGTTACAATATGGCGACACCATGTAAGGCGTTGCTAAATTGCGTCGCTATTCTTGCATTTTCTAGTAGTGTTAATCGGAAAATCTTATTTCCATGGTTTGAAATATTCTTATAGAGCGGACTTGAGTTTATCTAACAACTTTAACTCTAAAAGAACTCTCGTTCTTGCCATATTAATGAAAGATATTAGTTTTAATGCTGTTAAATGAGGGATTTTCTTAATTTAGTCTCATCATTGTTTAGCATGCAATTATATATCAATTCATCACAAGAATATATAAAAGATAGTTACACTAACTACATTGCATGATTATAGACATTCTAGAATCAATTCCTTGAGCCAAAAGGAATTGATAAGGTCACACCTAGAAAAATGCACGAGTTACAACCTAAAATTAGAAATCAAATTCCTACTTTGAGGTCTTCCTCTTTATGGCACTCCTCCTTACTTCTTGCTTCTCACTTCTTGACATCTTCAATCTATCATAATCCTATATAATCTAATTACATATTTTCAAAAAGAAAATCTCAAGTTACATTTGAGGAGAGTGAGATGAGAAGAGAAATACATGAGAAATAAGGAAAGGCAGGGACACGTAGGCCATATTTACCATAAAATAAAAATTAACCTTACATGTTCAATCACATTGGGCTTAAGTCTGTAATCGTCCATCATGCAATCCATACACCCCTAGCATGCATTCTCTAACACAAAAAATAAAGGTAAATAAGGTAATGGCATTTTGATTCCAATTTGAAAAACCAGTTTCAACGCTTGAACTGAAATTGCCTATTTATATTGATTTGGTCAATTTTATTTTGTATGTAATTTCAACATAGATTTTAATATATAATCAAATTAAATTAAATTTCATATTTCCATAATTAATTCAAAATTAATCTACCTTTAAAATAAGTTATAATGATGTCAAAAATTAAACAATTCAATTTTAACATGCATACCACTATCTAGTCACACTAGAATTGAGATTACTCAACTTAAATTGATACAAAATCATTCTGAAAATTTCCAAAAAATTCTAAAACCTCATATCATTAGTTCAAGCACTTTTAGGCCAGCTCAAACCAATCAAAATAATTTTGGCATAAGCCAAAACATCAAGACTAACGAATTGACACAAAAAATGCTCAAACCGATATATATTACAACTAGAATTAATATGGAAATTCAAAGTTGAGCAAAATAATTTTAGAACCAAAATATACACATAAACATATTTCAAATGTGCTGGAACCGAAATATACACATAAAAAAATAGTCGCGCTAGGCACACTAAAATAGTTTCATTTTGTAATTTGTTTATAAAATTAATTAAAATGATTTTTAATTAATTCTTGGACACTTCCATACGCTTAAATATATTATTAACATATCAAAATAATATTTTATAATCAAATTATAAAATAATATGAACAACCCCATCAAATTAGTCAAACAACATCACTATATCACAAAAACCTAGTTTTATGCAATTTTCACAATAAATTTGAATTTAATTATTTGAATCTTATTCAAACTATTTTTCAATCATAATAATCATCATTAATCATCCCATGATCATATTATAGGGAGAAAATAATTAAAACGAATTTTACAAATTAAAATTAATTTTTTAATCCAAAATTGCCAAAATCAAGCAATCTCATTGCATCTTCAATCAAAATTAATTTTGATTAGCAAAAGGGAGCTCTGATACCATTGATGAGTTTTGATGATGTATTTCATACATAAAACGTAGCAAAAATAAAATAAAATCAAAATCTAAACCAAGAATCCAACTTATATCATCAAAATTAATTAACCAAAAACAAGGGTCTAAAGATTCTACCTTTGGTGTTCTTAAAACTTTTCTACCTCCTCTTCTTATCGGGTTGTCACAAACCATAACAAATCAAGTCAATAGTAATCCCTAAGAAGCCATAAGGAGGAAACCTCTTAGGAGATGACCTTGAATAATAATTTTTGTGTAGCAAAGATATTATTCTTTAAGAGAAAAGTTAGGAAAATTAACGCTTAAATTTTCTAAGGAGATTAGCATTTTTTCATGTGAAAAAGGCATTTTGTAGGTATTTTCTAAACACCCTAAGATTGCCTAAAAGACCAAAATGACTAAATTAGAGTTTTGCACCAAATTGGCGCCAATTTTGGCCTATGCTATGCGCACGGCAGCGTAGCCCCTTGTGGGTCCGTGACCCTTCCGAGCGATTTTTTTTCCAGATCCCATCACGGTCTGTCCCCAAATAATTCTTTCATATTTTTAGATCTCATCCAAGACCATTTTATTCCTCATTCATATCTTCAAAATATGTGACTCATTAGATTTTCGGTTATGTTGGTCACCCGAATCAACATTTAATATCGAGCAAGTCATGAGCGATATCTAGCAGCACATTATAACCCACAATTGATAGGAAAGTTAGTAGTTTGACTACGAACCTTTCCATAGACAATATTCAGGCATTTCGTCATTTCACCATCCTATACCCTACTCGATTCAAAGCATGGACTATGTGTTAGTTCCCACTAAACTGACTGCATCACATCTAGCCTAAGTGACATTAGATCTTGTCATTGAGACTCATTACTCTATTAGACATGTCCCATATTCACGACAATTCCACCCCGACCAAAGATTCATGAGTATTCCGATTAGAGTTCATAGGTACACTCTTCCATTATTATAAGTGGTGAATCCTTTATTGGCTACCCAATTACCTTCAAATACTTCAAGTTGTATCCAATTACCACCCTATGAGCGATCTCTATGAGGCAACCAAGAATGGAGTCAAAGCACATAATCGGTATACAATATATCTTTGAGTACCTCAAGTTTAAGAATACCTGCACCATTGCTATGACGATACTATCATTGACATTTGAATAGATAATCCATATAATTGTCTCATAACAAGTCATCAAATGTACATGACTACTCTTAACAATCATCCATATGTTAACTTTAAACATTTCATATCTATAGTTTATGAGATAACTACTTGATTGAATCAAGGATTATAACATGTGCTAATCTATTTGGATTAACAATATCTCATCTTATTAATCCTATGACTAGGAATAATTTAGATATGAACACAATTACACAAAATAGGAATCTCACAATTATGATCTTATCATGATTTCTTTCATATTATGTTTCATATCACTAACTTCCATTAATTAGTTGAAGATCTACATCAATTCATATGCAGATGAATACTAATATAATGAAAGAATGTCATTACTAATGTGTACATTAAGTGCCCTAGACGATCGCCTTTAGAGCACGTGCGTGTGTGTGTGTGTGTATATCAACTCATGTAAGACATATGTATATTCACTTATTTGATTTTTCCATTTCGTATCATATGGTCTATTTGGATTCTTATTTGTTTCTTGATTTGTTGTCCAATATCTTTTTATGTTCATATTGTTCATTGGTTAATGCATTGACTTCTTAGAGGTTCGAGCTTTTATCGGCCTTTTTGTTAAAGCATTGACCTCTCGGAGGCTTGATCTTTAAGGCTATGATAATATGAATTTACAATTCTATGAAAATCTTTAAGGTGCACCATCTATCCAATAAAAATTCCCGAGTAGAGTTTTGGCAATATGTAATATTAACTGTTTATCCTCATCATTTATTCGCGTCATGTATTCAAAATCTGTAACCAATATGCATTCTTTATGTTTGTATTCTCAAAGTATATTTAAACTCAAAATCATGTATTCATAAGGTATTTCATCATACGTAAGCATATGGAAGAGATTGGCATGTTATGATTATGTTTAAACATCATTAGACCACTTTTAGCTTGGCTGGAAACAGGGGTTTCACGGCCATGACATTTTGGCCTAATGATGAAGCCTGGTTGTGAAAGGTTTTGTTTCATTATTCATAGCCATGACAATTTTAGCTTAATGGTGATGCTAGTTTTGAAAGGGGTTATCCCTTTTGTGTATGAACAATTTTAATCTTATTTTTCCTCAAATTTTCTAGCTAAAACTCATTCTTTAATGCATATTACATCCATATAATGAAGACCAATCAATGACAATGATAAGTTACCGCATTTATGAATATTTCAAGTTCATAAAACATGTCAAACAATAATTGTACACACTACTTGTGAATCAAAGTCAAACATTCATTTCGTTCATAAGCTTCAAATTTAACCTTCATTATACTTTCACTAGTCCATTTACCTCATTACTTACATTCCACACATAAGGGTGCTAAGGCTAATCAATTGTAATCATTTCTATCAACGTATAAGAATCACCCACAAGGTATATCATATGCTAGAATAATTTTATAATCATTTAAACTTTTTAGTTCAAGTTGCACATACAATTATCAATTTATCAATTCATCACAAGTCATTAGTTTCATAAAATAAGGGACTTAGCTCTTTGTGCTATCCCTTTTCAAGCATTTTAAATGTCATAATTGCCCTTACGCATCCACCAACTTATCAATTCCAATATAGATGTTAAGCTTAACATATAACTAATTGGGCTAATAGCCTTGCAATCATACATACATATGCATCTAATGAATTTATAAGCATACTTATCACATTGATATCTCGACTAATCTATTTATTTCCATGTTATGCATTGATAAGCCAATATCATATAACCATACTCATAATGTATTATCGGCTAGCATCCTTTCAATTTTCTCATAAGACATCCTAAATGTCCAATAACTATTATATACTGTACTAATGCTTATTAAGGGTTACATAGGCATTTATTGCATATTCAAACTTCAATGGTGCCTCATGGATCTTAATAAATGTCATTTATCATTCATTTATGTTACCTAACATACCATTAAATTTTTGAGCAAATCTAGCATATTTTTAACTTCTCGTAAGTTCAATCCAATACACTCATGTAACCATTAATCTTTCTAGCTATGTGGTCAATAATCATGTATTTGCTCATTATGGTTTCTAGGTGTATTTAACCTACCAAAACCATATTGTTTAATCACACTTCATTTTCCATTTCATTTTTCGCATGTATCTTTTATAGACCAAAGCATAATCAATCTATCACGTACCATTAATTACATTTTAATCATCAAATTCTAGTTAACATGCCATTAAACCCAACATCATATGATTTTATCAAGTTAAAAATGTACACATGTATTTACCTTAGACCAAAGCATAATCAATCTATCACATGCCATTAATTACATTATAATCATCAAATTCTAGTTAACATGCCATTGAACCCAACATCATATGATTTTAGCAAGTTAAAAATACACATTGTATTTACCTTATATGGATCTTTTCTTCTTAAATCCTCCTATAAAACATGTTTAACATCTTAATATAGCTCAAAGAGAAGTTTTACCTCAAGCAAACCCAAGGATCCCTCCCATATATCCCATTTAGAAAAGGTTTTTACCCATTTTGGGCACAAGATATAAATCAACCATAAACTTGTTAAAAGAGGATGGCAATATGAAATCTTACCTAAAAAAGGAAGAAAAACAAGATTCGGTTTAGTGGGAGACCTGAGCTCCCTCAAACATCAAACTTTCTCTCACTAACTCCATCTTCTTCATTGGTAAATCCTCCAAATCCATGTTCAAGTCTTGATCTTTAGCATTAGATCTTGTATTTGGACACTTAGAACCCTCAAAAATCATGTGGGAAAGAATTTCAGAGGATTAAGGGTGTGTCTAGGGTTTTAAGACTTTGGAGGCTTGGTTAAAATGAAGAAAACTAGGTTAAAACCTATTTATACTAGACCTTCATGGTCGTGACACTTTTTATGTCTAGTCATGACACAAATTGCACAAAATGGCCTCAACCATGACCTTAACAGCCATGACTCTTTTGTCATAGGCATGAATATGCTCAATCTTTTCCTTTTCATGTCTATTTGACACCTATAAAAGCCCAATATCATATTCTAAAAAAGGCCTCGTATATAGCTCATGTATATTCTTTGTATACCTCTGATATACTATTGCTTTGCCATTGATATACCACTAATATACCATTGATATATTCCCTTTTAACTCACTTGTTTCCTTCATATCTTCTTTAACCTCTCATTGCCTCATACTTTAACCACTCTTATAACATGTCTCATTTTATATTATTATTATTATTATTATTATTATTATTATTATTATTATTATTATTATTATTATTATTATTACACCACTTTATCCTTGTTATGTCTGGGCCCTAACTAGCGGGCGCTACATTTATCAAGGGTGACGGTAGAGATAACCAACTCTATGAAACTGTTGTGGTGTAAAGTTGTGATGACATCACCAACCTAGCCACCGAGACCATCCTCAAAGTGCTTGCACCTGTCTCTCTCTAGCTACCAAATCTAGTACATTTTTACTCAGTCAAGTAAACTCGTGTTTATACTCAACAACTAACATCTTGCCCTACTTGAGATTCATAAATCCCAAGTGAGCTCAGCCACCTCTAGTCTCATCAAGATGGTCTTTCACCACTCTTATGCATCAGCCTGGAGCAGAGATATGGCATACCTTGACCGATCCTCAACTGGTATCTATAGTTCTCTGAACACTCTCGATCTGCTCCAGCTAATGATTATAGCAGAGTTATCAACCACCTTAGGTCACCTAAGAAGCTTGTTGATTTGGACTATAGGTCTAGGTGGTGCCAATGGTGGAGGAGAAGGAGCTGGAGCCTACTATTGTGGCACCACCCTCATAAGCTACTGCAGAAAGCCATCCATCTACTAAAAGAATGGGTTTTGGCCCATATCGTCAAGGCCAACTGGTTGATTCAAACCTCGTACATCTTATTGGCTTGCACACTTGCCATACTAGGCTGCTACTGAGCCCTAATGCTATGGGAGTCACCACTATCAGATAAAACACGATACTTAGATGACATTGCACTTGCTAACCTACAACTTGACAGAGAAGTAGCCCATATCAGAGTCAGATATGACACATGTATACAACGCATGATAAACCCATAGTCCGCTCAGGTCGAAAACCACCTAAACTGGAGTTTTGTTACAAAAAATGTAACACCCTATTGTATAGTAGGAATTAATCCCAATATACAATGGATGCTATTCAACTATATCTTGATATGACAGTAAAATAGTGCCTAAATTAAAACTTTTTATTATAATTATCTATTCCTATCATATATATAACATAATCCCATGTAACTGAATAAGTCATCATAATTATTAACTGTCAATCTTTAACATCCATAACATGAATCCATTTCTGGGCTAAATGCATTCAAATTATTACAACCATTCAAAACTAATTATGAATAACCAATAAATCCAATGATCTATATTAAAAGTCTATCTATTCCAGGACATGGAAATAAATAAATAAATCAAAGTGCATGAATACTTTGATGATATATGACAAGCATAGGCCCTCCTCAGCTGTCAATTTCCTCTACGGCTCCAAACCTACGTGCAGAAAATTCACATGCTAAGTTACTGAAGGCTTAGCGGTATCCATAATCATAACAAATCTTGCATGCATAAATATATGGTATAAGGCATACACAATCATCATTTTTAAGGTATATGTTCATATAAATCACAACTCATATCATTACCGTGTGATCATGCCAAACATCTCATTAACAATACAAAAAAACGTACCTAGTAAGTGGAAGTCACATTATATTCTTTATCATGTCAATAGGCATATAGCATTTGATTTACACAATCATTTTATTTAGCATGTTGTGATCATATACTGGAATAGTATGATTCTTACCTTGTTTCATTACATATAATATTTTAATCGCCTAATTACTCAATACACGATAGAAGCATTCCTTAAACTTAAGCCACCCATTACACTTATTTGTGTCTATTTGTAACTGTGCTCATCTGAACTCACAGTAAAAGTGTGAACTCACAACTTAAGCCACCTTGATAAAGTAAAATAATATATTTGCTAGCAAGAAGGGACAATAGAGCTCCTAGAGCTTAAGCCACATTGCCTATAAATAGTAAACACATATAATAATCCATGGTACTATAATAAAACCCTAAATGACATGTCATCTATCCTATATCTAGTTCTAGTAGAAGAAATGGACATTTAAGTCTTTTTCATATTCATCTTATTCACATAGTTCATGTCTTGTATACAATTATCATGTCTTGTATACAATTATCATATCATTTCATAAACATTATAAAATCTCGGTTTACGTAACATTATCATGATATACCAATCATAGTTAAACATGAAATTCATGTCATGATTCGTGGATATGCACTTCTTAATATTCCCATTTCTTTCATGCTCAATTGTGACCATTCAAGTGCCATTATCATGCATATTCATGTTTGACAACATAATTTCGTCAATACTGCACAAAACAACATTTTTATTTTGAACAAGTCCCATGCACGTGCATGTCAATGTGACACGCCTGTGCTGGGTATGTGGCACAGACGTGCCTGCCAACGCATGTGTGACCCTTGCCATGCAGGTGCTGCCTCACCTATTGTATGCGTGACAAGGTGTCATGCCCTCGCCGGGCGCTAGCAGTGCCAGCCCTGTCCCGCGATGGCCTTTTTCTTATAGATTCTGAAATTTTGCGATTTCATGCTTTTCTTCGAATTTTTTTCCAGTTCCAACACCCATATTTAACTGAAAAATTATTCCTACATGTCTCATAATTATGTCAAAACACAAGTACATTCATTCTTCAAGATTTCTGATGCCTTTACTCATTTTCTTGCAAATTAATCACCACAAATCATACTTTAATCAACATGTATATTACTTCCAATTAATAAATCAATAACTAAAGTATAATCTCATCACAAATAATCTTATATTTGCATTCAAGATTTCAGCCAATAAAAATAAAGGCGAATTCTCATAAATATAATGTACAAATCTTATCAAACGGAGCCACAAACGCATGTCTTACTGACTCCCTCGACTTGGTGGGTATTTCCACCGTCCGTATCATTCCCTAACACCAAGAGCACGTAGGAAAACATCAATGGTAGATTCAAACCACGTTCTTCCTCTAAAATCTAGTTATCTATACTGTAAACCTAACTTAAAAGTTTAATCCATGAAAGCTCAATTAAAACCATTCAAATCATTATCTCAATCTTTTAAATGACTGGAGACTATGAAAACTTACTGATCTGTTATGGAATTAAGAGAAACAAGTAGAGGAAAAATGGCCCCCAAATTTGTCCCAAATGCCAAACTCATGTTCTTGCTTAATATCTTTCAAATATCTTGTTAAACCTTTGATTAATCTTCTCTAGGATGGGATTTTAGTGTTTTAGGACTAAGCAATTTGAGGGAGAACGTAGAGAAGTGTTTCTATATATTTTTTTTCAAACACAACTCTTTAAAATTCTATATTTATAAAATAAAAGAATTACAAATTTACAAATAATTTCTTAACTTTTTAATTATTCAGTATGTCTTTTTATAAATAAATAAAAATTATCAAATTTTAATTTTCTTAATAAGTTAACAATAAATGTAATGACATAATATGATATATTAAAATTTAAAAATTATTCAAAAAAATATGTTTTTGATTTTCTATAAAAATAAATATATATTTATAAAGTTGGTCATCTATGCAAAATAAAATACACTTCTTGAGATTTTACTTTTCTTTTTTGTCTTTAAAAAAAAGCTTTTGATTATACTAAAAAGGTAAATTTAAATATTTAATATGAAAGGTAAAAATCGATATGTGCTACTTTATCTGCCAATTTTATTTGTAGAATGATAACAATAACAGAATTATCTCTATATTTTTTTACTCAAAAAAATCTTTATATCTTTTTAAATTCAAGGAATGAATAAGCATTACAATTATATTTACTCAAATCTCAGTTGTTTATTATTATTATTGTTATTATTGAAAGATAATAAATTTTTTATTTTTTTTAATCATAATAATGAAATTTCATCATTTTCGAAGTGTATTATAAATTTTTCATAATTAAAGTTACATGAGAAAAAAAAGAGGAGGAGAAATAAAATTAGATAAAAATTAATTTACTTATTATAAAAAATAATTTTATTATTATGAAAAGTTAATAGTAAAATCTGATTTTTAGCATAATTTATTATTTTACACAAATAAAAAGAAAAATAAATTTTTAAGTTTGGCTAAATATGTTACGTGTAGATTTATAATTTGTAGTTGAGCTAACTCAACAAATTTTATCAAATGAGACAAAAATTATGATAATTTAAGAACTTATTTATATTATATAAGAATATAAAAAATTTAATTATACCTTAAAGTTCATTGCCAAACTTATAGTTTAAAATACAATTCAAGGGCAATTTGATCCATTGACTTTATCTTAATGGATTAAATAATATTATTTTAAGTGATATATATCAATTTTTATAATTAAAAGAGGATTAAATTAACTCAACAGAAAATATTAACCGGTATAAGCGGTAATATAATTTAAGAGTTTAATTTTACTAATATAAAATTTTAAAAAATTTAATTATACTAAGTTATATTTTAGGGTATAACTCATTTTTTTAAGTATAGTTTACAAACTAATTTATTTATTTTTTTTATATATTTAATTTCAATACAGAATTATTCTTTTAAAAAAAATAAACTGAAAAACAATTCAATCAGACAAAAAAAAAAAATTAAAAGGTCCAATATTATCAGGGACAACTTCCGCTAATTCGTCAAATATTATGGGGGACCACATGCAAACAGAAGGATTCGCGAAACAATATGACTGTCTTGTTAAAGTATGAGTAACACGACAACAAGTGGATTCGGGACGGATTTAACGTTCTTTATTTCAAATTCTGAAACTTTCGCCCTGTTTCTGATTCCATCCTATATCTCTGCGGAAAAAATTTTTTTGTTTCCATCCTTGTTCTATACTAAGATGGAGATCTCTAACCTAATTCCCGATTTTATTAAAAAAATTTTATTTTATTTTAACATTAAAATATTTTTATTATTTAAATTAATTAGTTAATTATATAATTTTTTAAATCAAAAAATATTTTTTTTCTTAAAATAGATATTATATTTTTTTATTATTTTTAAAATTTATCAATTATATTAAAATATAAATAATTATTATATATATGTAAATATATAAACATAAATAATATATCAGGAGAGGGATAGGGATGGAGATCGGTATGGAGATGTACATATTGTTCTAATTTCTGTCCCAGTTATAAAATAATTTTGGGATCGGAACGGAATCGAATGGAAAAAAAAATATAAAAAAATCACCTGTTTAGCGCAGATTTGGTATGAAATACTAAGAGGATGGGTCCGATTAACATTCCTAGACCCTAGTGACACCGTTTGCTTGTCAAAACCCACTTTAAAACCACTATTAGCAGCCAATAAAACTCTAAAATCTTTAATAAGATCACCAAATTAAATTATTAAAAATTTAATAATTTATTTATGATTTTGAATTTAGTGACAATTTATAAAAAGCATCCCCAATTTAAAAAGAACATAAAGACACGAAAAACTGTTGGTAAATTTCTAAATTTACTGACGCTTAATAGAATTCTGAAAGTATTTAAATTTGGCGATACTGACAATTCATATTGTATCTTATTTCGTATGGTATCTTATTTCATATCATATTTTATTTTGTATTGTATCTTATTTTATATCGTATCTTATTTTGTATCGCTTTAATCGTATCGTGTCTCGTATACACGTTATATGACACAAAATTATTAGATATAGTTAATTAAATATGTCTATACATTTATACATATACAATAGGAAACACAATTATACATAAATATTAATATATAAAAATAATAGATATACAATATTTATATATAAAATATACTAATACAATTAATTTTAATGTAATATATTATAAATTTATTTTATATAAATATTTAAAATATTATAATATATATTTAAATATTTTATATAATTTGAATTTACAATAATTAAATATTTTATATATTTTTAATCGTGTTTTAATATATTAAACATGTAAAATCCATTTAGGACACGGTTTTTTTCTTGTCTTAATCATTTTGACACTGTTATGATCCATATTTATTAAGTTTAAACTCATATCTATCTAAATTCGTATCATTTCTTGTCGTGTCACAAATTGTCGCTCTAGGCGATATGTTTTTCCAAAAAAATGTCAAAAAATTCTCTAATTTAATTATGCTATTTTATAAATGTCTGGAAATAATAATTTTTAAATATTATCTATTTAAAAATAATTTATAATTTTAGTGATATTTCAAAAAAGTGCAATTAATTTTTTAAATCCACTAACGCTTAAATAAAAGTCTGTATGTGTTTAAATTTGGTGACTTTTTTTTTAAAAAAATATCAAGAAAATCTCTAACTTAGTGATGCTAATTTATGAATGTCGGAAAATATTTTAACTTTATGACGCTTTTATTAAAAAAAAATTTTTTTTAAATTAAGTATTATGTAATAATTTGTTAAAAAATTTTCAATTTGGCAATTTTTTTTTTAAAAAAAAGCATCCCAATCTAAAAGAATTGAATAAGCTTACAAAAAAAGTCAGTAATTTTAAATTTACTATGCTTAAGGCACTGTTAGGTAACAATCAATAATATGTATTTGGTAAAACAACTTATTCAGTAAAAAAACTAGATTATAATCTTAAAAAAAAATAAGTTAATAAAACTAGTATTAAAAAAAATAGTAAATTATGATTTTTCTTTTGGGTTAATTGTACAATGACACTAAAATTTGTCACTATTACAATTTAATACTAAAACTTTTAATAGTTAGATATTGATACTAAAATTTTCAAAATATATTGTAATTTGATATATCAACTCAATTTCCAATATCAAAAAAGTCTACATAGCATGTATTTCTATTAGCAAAAATAACCACTAAAAACAATGTATTTTAAGAATTTTAAAAAAGGAAAATATATCATTTAAAACATTTAATGACATCGTTTTTAGTGGTTATTTTTACTAATTGAAATGCTTACATGGAGGCTTATTTGATGTGGCATTCCACATAGATCTTCTAACGCGAGAAGCTGAGTTGAGGTACCAGATTATAATATTTTTTAATATTTTAGTACAAATATATAATAATTAAAAATTTTGGTACCAAATTACAATAAAAACAATAAATTTTGGTATCATTTATATAATTAACCCTCTTTTTTTTTTATTTACACCCTTACTTTTTTAATCAAATGATATATTATAATAATATAATTATTTGATATGTATATATGTAATAATAGAATGATATATGATAAAAGTTAACATGTTTATTATATTAGGATAAGATATTTAATATATATATATATAATAATTCATTTGTATTATGTATTTGAATATATTTTATATAATATTTTTTATTAATAAAAATATATTTTTTTATGTCATTTTACATTTTTTAGCTATTGTTTCAGCTACTTTTATCAAATATTTTAAATTAAATTAGCTAAATTATCAATTTAAAACTATATTATCAGTTAATAGTTAAATAATCAGCTAATTTTACTAAACAGAGCCTAAAGAAATAAATTATTAATCGTTTTTCTGAAAATGCTAAAAAAAAAAATTCTCCAATTTGGTGACACTATTTTATGCATATAGGAAATAATAATTTTGAAACCTTGTCTGTTTAATAATAATTTTTAAATTTAGTGATACTTTTTAAAAAGTCTCCAACTTAAAATAATTTCAAGACGCTTAGGAAAAGTGTAAGTAAATTTTTAGATTCACTAACGCTTAAAAAAAGTTAGTAAATACTTAGCGCTTTTTTCAAGAAAATCTTTGAGTTAGCAACGCTAATTTAGATCTGTTTTGCAGAAAAACGTTTTTTTTTTAAATTATATTTTTAACTTTTTTTAAATTTTGAAAACTATTTTTTTTTATAAAAACAGATAAATAGATATTTAAAAAAACATAATTGGAAAAAAAAGTTTAAAAAATAATTAATCAATTATATAAAAAAAATTCAAAATATATTTTTGCGGCACTCAATATCAATTTCAAACACTCTTTTTATAATTGTCAAGAAATATTCCAACTTAAAGAGGCTTTTATAAAATATCATAAAATTAAGGATTTTAATTTAAAGGATCATAAATATGATTATGTAATAATTTATTAAAAATGTATAGTCTAAAAATTTTTAAATTTGTGAAGCTTTAAAAAATGTGTCGTTAATTAAAAAGAATTTAAAGATGCTCATAAAAAAGTGTCAAGAAATTTTTAAATTTAATGTTGTTTTTCCAAAAAAAAAAAAACAAACAAAATCTCTAATTTAGTGAGATTATTTTACGTGTCATGAAAAAATTTTAACTTACTGACACTATTACAAAAAGCGCCTAAAAAAAGTTTACATCGAAAAAAAAAAATCCAACTTTTCAGTCCTTTTATTGAAAGGATCGGAAAAATTACAAATTTTAATGTTAGATAAAAAAAAATCTAATAATTTAATAATATAACATTTGATGCTATTTAGATTCTATTTCGTAAAACTAGCTAACAATGTAGCTATTAACCAATAATCTAACTATATCTGATTATCTAGTAGCAATAATTTAACTGATTTAATTAAATACATTTAGTAAAACTAATTGAAAAAATAGTTAAAAAAATATAAAATGACATGAAAGGATATATATATATATATATTAATAAAAATATTATATAAAATATATTTAAATACATAATTCAAATGAAATATATAATTAGACATATTATATATTATAATAATTATTGTTGACTTCACTATAATTGATTTTTATTTTGACCCTGACAATTAAATTCAATGTTATTTTTATTTTGACCATGACAATTAAATTAAATGTTATTAATATTTTTATTAAGTATACAAAGTTTCATATTAATTGGACTTGATTTGTTTATTAAACAAATGATCAAATATTGAAAGACAATTTTCCCATCAGGACAATATTCCCTCTTGAGTAAAAGGTTTTCCCTCAAGAAGTGTTCGATTCCTGTAATTCCAAGTTCAAGTCAAAAGTTCCAACAGATTTTCCTAACTGGGAAAATAATGTTCCCAACAAGGAACTATGCTTTCATGACCAGTAATCTCAAGTCACAACAGGAAAATTAACTAAGATTAGACATTAAAAAAAAAGACAAATCAAAAGCTGTCACATATAAAACTCCAACGGATATATGAAATTTTTCGACTGGAAAACATAGTTTTCAGATTAAAAAATTGTTTTTGTCAGACAACTTTTCAATATTTATGTAAGAAGACGTTAGAAAAGAGTTTGATACTTATTTGTAACGGCTAATTACAAGGTAAATATTATAAATAAACCTCAAAAAGACTTTAGAACGTAAAAGCTTAATTTTAAATGTGTTAAAATTTTTACAATTTTATTTCTCATCTATTTTGTAAGCAATGTTTAAGTGCTAACTTTAAACACTTAGATATAGGTTATAAGAGTAATCTAATGAAAAAAAACTTTTATTTAGATTGTGTGCAAGCACGTTCAAAACACAAATGGATTAATTGTTATATGAGCTATAAAAATACAAGAGATTTGGATTTGGTGTGAGTCTTGGAAAAATACTTAATTCGTGGGTGAACTAAGAAATTCTTTAGTTGTGAGTAAACTAGGAAAACTCTCTTATATCTCTAGTTGAAATGGTAGAACTCCTAATTAAGATCGGAAAGAGGACTAGAATTTATTAACACACAAACCTCTATAAATCTTGGGTGTCCCTTCTCTTTTGCTCTCTTACATTTCTGCATTTATTTTTATACATTACTCAAATTCTCTAAGAAAGCCTTTACTGGAAAATTTTAATTTGCCACATATTCAACCCTTTGCCCTTCTTAGTGCACCACATTTCCAACAATTATATTAAACATCTCATTTTAATAAAATAAACACATCTTTATCATTTGATATTTCACTATTATATGTATACATATTAAATAATTTAATTATTATATTATATATAATTTAATAATTATATCATTATTATAATATATCATTTGATAAAATATTAAAGATATAAAGAGAAAGAAAAATTATAATCTACTATATTATTTTTGAATATTAATTATACTAGCTTTTTTTTAGATTATAATATAGTTTATTTTACCAAATACATATTATAGGTCAAACTAAATTATTTTTATGATCAAACTATATTACAATTAATTCTAAAGTTTATGATGGTTACCTATAATAAACTAACTATTGAAAAATTCTATACATGAGATTACATACAAATTACAAATTCAGTACTACTTTTCAAATTTGGAGCAAGATGGGGAAAAAAAACATTTTATTTCAAATTTTACATTTGGTAAATTAAAGTAATCCCTTGAAATTTGAATGAATATACTAGTTAGTCTCTCTATTTTTTGAAATATATTATTAAGTTTTTCGTGTTTGATTTAATATAGTAGATAGTTATTCAATTAATTTTTTTCCATTACATATAAATAAAATATCAAATTTGCCCCTCTTTTTGTCTTAAAAAATACCAAAAAATTTTTAATATCATCAACTTTATGCCGAAATGTCAAATTTGTCATATTCTTTTTTTAATATTGTATTTTTTAAATTAAGAAAATATCAAATTTATCAAAAAAAATAAAGAGATGTATTTTTGGTATTTTTTTAGTTGACCAACGAAATATTTTAGTTGACTAATAGAATATTTTATTCAAAAGTAACATAATGTCTTTTTAGTTATTAGAATGAAATATGAATGATTTTATAATATATTTTTAAAAATAAAGAAACTAACTAGAATATTCAACCAAACATCATAATGTATTAATAATTTATCATTTTACATTTTAGTATCAGAAAGGAATTGGGCATGCCTCTGATGATAACTATGCACAAAATTTTCTAAATCATTGAAATGATCAAAATTTTATACAATCTAGGAGTGTCAAAACCAACTATGCATCTATATGCCTATATCCTTATATCGAGAATGCATATTATTTATCTATTGATTGAGTGTTTTTTTGAAATGAGAATGTTTATAAGAATTCCTCCACTATAATCTAGGCTTAACATACTAGTTATTATAGGTTGGATGGCATTGTTGGGATCTGGAGGCTTTAGCTTCTTGTCTTCCAGATGAGGTTATTCAAAGAATTAAGCCTCTTCTGGTTAATGAGAATGTTTATGTCTATGGCTCTTTTTGTTGGATCTTGTCTCCTTCAGGCTCTTTTTCTATTAAATCCACCTACAGTGCTTTGTTGGGGTCGGGTACGCAGAGGATGGATTCGTTTTGGAAGGTGATTTGGAAAACCATAGCCCCACAGTGTTGTTGTATGTTCTTGTGGTTAGCCGCTAATGAGAAAATTATGACTAATGTGGAGCCAGTAATCAATTCATATTTTATAGTGTTTTCTAGATTAGATTGTGTGTTTTTATGCCTTTGATTTATGTTTATTATTTGGAAAATATGTAATTTAGTGTTATCTTTTGATGTAGGAAAAATGGAGGAGAAATGAGAGCATTTGGATGGAAAACAAATCCACACGGGAGTGTGGATTAACACTCTTAGCATTCTGACACGGGAGTGTGGATCCACACGGACGTGTGGATTTAAAGCATGGGAGTGTGGATCCACACGGAAGGCATTCTGACACGGGAGTGTGGATCCACACGGGAGTGTGGATGCAGGCATGAAGAAAGGAAGACAAATCCACACGGGCGTGTGGATCTACACGCCCGTGTGGATTTGTCTTCCTTTCTTCATGCCTGCATCCACACTCCCGTGTCAGAATGCCTTCCGTGTGGATCCACACTCCTATGCTTTAAATCCACACGCCCGTGTAGATCCACACTCTCGTGTCAGAATGCTGAGAGTGTTAATCCACACTCCCATGTTGATTTGTTTTTCATCCAAATGCTCTCATTTCTCCTCCTTTTTTCCTACATCAAAAGATAACACTAAATTACATATTTTCCAAATAATAAACACAAATCAAAGGCATAAAAACACACAATCTAATCTAGAAAACACTATAAAATATGAATTGATCAAATGTCTGGTCTAGTGCACACTTGAGCATACATCAAGCTTCCTACTGCACTAGTATATGACACTGTTTTCATTGATTCTCTCTCAACTTCATTATTGAGAGACTGTGTCAGGCTCAATTTATCACTTTTAGCAATTGGCACATCCCAAAACTTACAATCTTACATATTGAATCATTTTAATATCCGCTCAATGTACGCTTTCTGAGAGAGACCTAAAAGGTTTTGAGATCTATCCCTATGGATTTCAATTCTAAGGATAAAAGATGTTTATCAAAGATCTTTCATATCAAAATATTTAGATAACAACTGCTTTACCTCATGCAGCATTCCTAAATCATTGCTTGCAAGTAGTATATCATCAACATACAGTATCAGAAAGATATACCCGCTCCCACTGATCTCGAAATAAATGCATATGTCAATCTTGCTCTCGACAAATCTCAAAGAAGTGATCACACCATCAAATTTCAGATACCATTGTCATGAGGCTTATTTTAGACTATAAATAGACTTTGTAAGTCTACACACTAGATGGTTCTTACCATTTACTTGAAAACCTTCAGGTTGTTTCATATAGACCTCTTCATTCAGTTCTCCATTTAGGAATGCAGTTTTAACATCCATCTGATGTGGCTCCAGATCAAAATGAGCTATCAGTGCCATGATTACTCTAAGTGTATCCTTCGAGGATACAAGAGAAAAAGTTTTATTATAATCAATTCCTCCTCTCTGAGTAAATCCCTTGGCAACTAATATGAATTTAAACCTTTCTATATTCCCTTTGGAGTCTTTCTTGGTCTTATAGACCCATTTACAACCGATAGGTCTGCAACCTACAGGTAATTCAACAAGCTCCCACACCCCATTACAATCCATAAATTCCATTTCATCTCTCATTGCATCCCACCACAGATCAGATTGAGAACTGGAAATAACTTCTTCAAAAGATGTTGGATTAGTAATATGTTCAATGTCATAATCACTCTCACCTACATAGACCACATAATCAGAGGAAATAACAGGTTTCCTTTCCCTGGTTGATCTCTTAAGAGGAACATGTGCAATTGTATCATGTGATGATAAAGCCTCGTTTAATTGAATAGGCTCCTCCAAAGTTAGATCAATCACAAGTGTAGGATCCAACATTGCAGGTTGCTTGGGTACTGGAATATGTATAACCTGAGTCTGTTTTTCTTATCTTATGATCTTAGAGTGATCACCTTTATTAACTATATCAAATTCTAAAAATTTAATTGTCTATGATTCCATAATTCTAGAACCCCCATTCTCTACAATAAAATTTGTAGTCCTTATAATGGTCAGGATACCCTATGAAATAGAAATGAGTAGATATAGAATGCAATTTACCCTTAATAGGATTGTAAATGCATACATGTGAAGGACAACCCCAAACTCGAAAATAATTCAAGCTAGGTTTCCTTCTGGTCCACAATTCAAATAGCAGTTTAGCCACAGACTTACTGGAGACTCTAGTGAGGATATATAACGATGTTCTTATTGCCTCACCCCATAAAAAATCTGAGAGATTTGACCTTGACATCATGCTCCTTGTCATTTCATTTAAGGTGTGATTCCGCCTTTCGGTCACACCATTCTCTTCAGGACTATTCGGCATAGTAAATTGAGCTACTATTCTGCAGTCTTCCAAGTATTTGGCAAAAGAACATTTTACCTATCCTATAACACTGTATTTGCCATAATATTTACCACCTCGATCAGATCTAACAATCTTTATAACTTTTTCCAATTGTTTCTCAACTTCAGTCTGAAAAATCTTGAATTTATCAAGAGATTCAAACTTTTCTTTAATCAAGTACAGATATCCATATCGGAAAAAATCATCAATGAATGTTATGAAATATTTGTTATTGCATATTGTGGGTGAATAAGGTCCGCATATATCTGTATGGATTATCTCTAAGAGATCTGAACTCCAAATAGATCTCTTTTTCTTAATCTTGGTCAGTTTGCCCCTACAACAGTCAATACATGTTTCTAGGTCACTGAAGTCAAAGGCATGCAGGATATTTTTCTTGATTAGCCTTTCTACCCTTTCCCTAGAAATATGGCCAAACCTTTTATGCCACAATATGGAAGATTTATCCTTTATTAGGGGTCTTTTAGCAACATGTTCAACAATACAGGATGTGTAATAAATCTCATTTGAACTCAAACTTACTTAATACAGACAGTATGACAAAAAGCAATGGCTATTTGCTTTTGAATCAAAAGTTATATTTACAACCGCATCTTTAAATACAAAGGCATAGCCTATTTTGTCTAATTCAGATACTGATATCAAGTTCCACCTAAATGACAGTATTTACAAAATGTTTTTCAAAAAGAGTTCAAAACTAGTGTTTAGATTCAAACAGACACTGTCAACAAAAAGAACTTTCACTATGTCATTTTTGCCAATTGTGAGCATTGACTCTTCTTTATTTGGTTTCCTCTTATTTATGAACCCATGCAATGTGAATGCAACATTTTTAGTCGCTCTACTATCAAGCCACCAAAAACTGGATGTGGCATCAATCAAATTGAATTCACAAACAACAAGACCAAAAGAGTTACCTGAAAGCTCACGCTTTTCTAACCAAGCTTTGTATTTCAGATAATCCTACTTTTTATGATCTTTCTTTTTACAAAAGAAACATTTAAGTTCCTTTTTCATAAAAACTTTATCAACACCCACAACACCATATCGGGTAGACTCTTTATCAAAAATAGGAGCATTAAATTTAGTTTTCTTACCTTTTATTTTGCCTTTCCACTGAAGACCTAATACAAGAAGCGCGGTACTCACCTAACTCATCTTTAGCTTCTCTTCCTCAGTTACAGATATAGCAATAAAAGCATTAACTGTCCATGGATCATTCCTTGAGTTGTATGCAGTAATAAGCATCCCAAACTCTGGTGGTAGAGTATGGAGAGCTTGATGCACGATACAAGCATCAGCGAGAATTATGTCAAGGTTTTGTAGCTTATTTTGTATGTGGATCATGGTAAAAATGTATTCCTTGACATCTTCTACTTCGTTATACTTCTTAAAGTATAGCTGCTTTAAAAGGGTACCAATTTCAGCATTGATGGATACCTTATAACGCTGAGAAATTACAGTCAGAAACTCTTTTGCTATATGGGTCTCTGACAAACCGCTCATCATGTGCTCTAAAATTGACCTTTTTATGATCAAATAACACATGTTCATTTTGTACCATGTTGAATGCAATTCTTTATCAACCATTGAACTCTCAACAGTTAGGTCAGCTAACTTAGGAGTTGTCATGACAATATCAATATTTGCCAACTTCATAGCTAATTCCACGTCTCGCTTCCACGTTTTATAATTAGAGTCGGTCAGCATTTCAATAATCACTATTTTATTGTTAACTGAGAAAGTGACTGAAAAAATCAATAATGTAACACTTTAGTACAAGATAATAATAATACTCCAAGTCATAGAAGAGTATTAATTCAATAATTTCAGCGTATCATTATATGAACACTTTTGGAGATAATATATAATATGCAATAGAAAATTCTTAATAGAAGCACAATATGAGAATTTACTAAATACTTACAAATGTACCACCTTTGGCTGTATAAACTACTTGTATCAGCTTATTCTCAATCATATATCTTATATTTCACATCTCCAAATTTAATTTATAATAAACACCTTTGGACCGAATAATTATAAATTAAATTCGATACATTCCTAAAACATATTTAGTTGATATTTCTTCAAATATCAGCTAAAAAGATAGCTTTAGTAACAACATTTTAACTGATTTTAAAAGAAATTCTTATACCGGAATGCATCTTATTTATTGCCTTAAAATAACTTAATAACATAATTTTCATTCCTTATGGATGTATGGCTAAATGTCCTAAAATGTTATATTCACAATAATTTAATTAGTTACATTGTCAATTTTAATTGAGAAAAATCAATTTTCAGATGTGATAATTTTTTGTCTAAGCATAAATTAAATATTATGAGATAAATTATTTTATCTCTTAAAATGTCATAATTTTTCTCAAATATGACTTTTAAAAATTAATTTAGAATTTTCTAAATTAATTTAGGTCAAAACCGAGCAAAAAAAGGCCCACATGAGTGAAAAATAACCATATATAGACTTAATTGAAAAATTCAAAAACTCTAAGAGCAAAAACGGAAGGAACCAAAAAGTGGCTACAGCACACGTGTGATGCAGCACAGACGCGCCCATGCACGCCTCTGGCACGTGTACCACACACGCCAGACAACCCCTTTCCACCGCTCGAACGACACACATGCATGCTCTTGGCGCATGAAGTACATGGGTCTACTTCATTTCCTTTCTCGATTCCGTTTTTTGCAATTTTTTCGTGAAAATTTCGTGAAATCTATCGCTAAATCCTATTTCACTCCAAAACTCAATTAAACTCAAAACTTTCTCCTTAACTCAATGAGAAAAATATGAAAATGGCTCTAAAAACATGTAATTTGACTTTGATACCACTTGATAGAAAATCAATTTAGTCAAAATCAAATCCAGGATATAATACATGAAATTTAGAGCATAAAACAAGTTTAATTGAAATAGATGACGTAATAAAGAACATAATTTCTGACTCAGAATGATATAATTTTAAAACTTTATTCTTTTCCTTTATCCCTATCCAACTTTATATAGGGAGTGAGAATCAGTAATAAGAGAGACTTAGCCCACATAATATAATAATCATGGTCCGTTCATCACATCCATATTATTATTTGGCTCACATTAACTAAATTAATTAATGAAGTCCTGCCTAAATAAGAAATTGATCAGATTTTTAATGTCATTTATTTGGTAATATATTTTTATTTTTCAATTAATAAGCCTATAATCATAATTAGATATTAACTTTGTCTAACATGATTCAACAGATGAAGTATTTGTGACATGAATGATGAATCCTTTGCTTGGATGGTGGAGAAAAATAGGCAGGAAGAGAGAAGGGGCTATGTGGCTTATGGAGAAGAGAGGAAGAGAAAAGCGGTAGCAACATCATTCAGGGAGGACGGGACAGACGGCAGCTATCAAGTGCCAAAACGTTGTCGTTTAAATAAGGCTTCCATAGCGCTAACCAGTCTATCAGGAGGAAACGACGCCGTTTTGAGTTCATTGGAGGGCGAAGTTAGAAGAATAAACACTATGTTTGGAGAGCATGAAGAGGTATATAATTTGTAATATTTAATATTTTTTTAACAGCAAAATTAGTTAATTCACATAAGAAAAACTAACCCACATATGAAAACCCGGGTGGAATTTTTGACCTTGAGGCAATGGACGTCGAACAGGTCGTACTCAGAGGAATCCCTCTAAGGAGCACTGGTGACACCAGTCATCTCCAGATCTACGGCGACGAAATCAACTAGAGGGGAAGAAGAACAGAGAGATAAACAACCTTAATCACCAAATCAGGAAAGGAATAGAGTGTTGTAAGCCTTTAAGATTAAATTAGCATAATAATTAAAGAAAGAAATCGATTTCTAAACACGAGTTTTGGTTGGCAGTGGGAATTGAATTCATGCAGTTGAAGGAGTAGGGTAAAGAGGATTAATCACGAAATCAAAGATTATATGCTGATTAATATAAGTTAAGTGATTCTCTATTCAGTTAAGGAGTGGATTTATGTTACTGTTAGACCCACATGTTCCCAACCTTTTCTGCTTCAGTTTAAACCATAGCATGTGTTAATTTAATTTAATGGTATTGGTATAATATTTTGGGTTTTTTTATTAAAAAAAAAATGTCTGAATAAAAGTTTTAGGATATTGTTGGAGATCAAGGGGATACAATATATCCACTAACATAACATTCCTGAATTATAAGTTGCGAATTGGGTTGGAAAAAACTTCTCATTTTTGGAAGTTTTTTCTAAAAGCAATTATAAAAAATTAATTTATAAAAAATTAAAAAAATTAGTATATTAAATAAAAAAATTTAAAATTTGCTTGCAGATGTGCAATCATAATCATAATATCTCCAAGTGACTCTTTATTTAGATTATATACTATAAAAACGGTTTCCAATGAACTTTCTATTTTTAAAATTTAGAGAATATAGTGAGTTTGATTCTCTATATTTAGAGAGCCAAATTTAGTTTTATATTCTAATTGTAATTAATGTATATCAGCTTTTTATGTATGTTCTCTTTTTTTATTTGTGTGTTTCTCTAAAATATTTTTATCTTTTCTCATAATAAAAATCATTTATTTTTTTCTTTTGATAGATATTAATTTGAATGGAATAAAGTAAAATATAAAGAATCCATTGGACTAGTAAAAAACTTTACTCTCTATATTTAAAAATATTTTTTATTCTATTAAAGATGCTATTCAAAATAAAAAAACATTGTTGGACATGCTTTAAGAGCACTTTTTATTTTTCAACACTTACTTTCTAATCGGTGAATGAGAAGCGAGAATTTTTTTAAAATGATTTTTCTTTTCTCTCTTTCATCATCAATCAATCGAAATGTTCCCATGTTTTGCAAATATCCGTAATTTAGTATATCCTGCAAGGGAGACGCACATAATTGGAAAATAGAGTATTCATATATATATATATATATGATATGGAGTGTAGGGACATTACTTATATAGCAAGGTGTTAAAATGATATATATAGTAAAAATTCTAGTAGAAGTAAAACATCTTTTAATTAATTGATGAATTTGATATAAACACATAATTATTAT
Organism: Balakata baccata; assembly: GCA_949630135.1. Taxonomy (NCBI): domain Eukaryota; kingdom Viridiplantae; phylum Streptophyta; class Magnoliopsida; order Malpighiales; family Euphorbiaceae; genus Balakata; species Balakata baccata. Next base: position 33,438 of record CATIWF010033239.1, read on the forward strand.
CTGTAGAAACTTCAATTTCCTAATCATTATTGGTATGATATATATGTGATTAAGAGTAGAGATGGTGAATTGGTGATGCATGCATGTTGAATTTATATAATTAAAACCATATATATGATAATTAATTAAGATGAATTGAATGTAGTTTTCTGTTGTATTTTCCACTTCTTTCTACCTTTGCTTTTCATCCTTGAATTCCTTAATTATCACTTTTGTGTGATTTTTCCTTATTTTGTCGCATTTGGCCACTATAAATCTCCCAGCTGAATAGAATCCCTTGTGTACATTCCTCTATGTTTTGGCACTATAAAAATAGTAGCCATATCTGTCTCCCTCCTCTTGTTTTTTCTTTTAACCACTATCTATGGTTACTGTCATGACTATATATATATATATATTAAAGAACCTTCGAATTTTTAAAAAACTTAAATCAAGATCGAGAATGATACCCAGTCCATCCAAAGGGAATTTTCAAATCTTGGAAAAGATATATATAAATGAGGTAGTTATTTCTATTGTCTTTTGTAGCAATCTTTTTAAAATAATGCACGAAGTTTAGGCTCCTTTCTTTTCTTTTTCTCTTGAAAGTAGAATTACAGGACCCTTGAGAATTGAGATACAATGAAAGTCAAAGCAAAGAATAGTGAATAGCATCATGAAGACAAATATGCCTATCACTAAAATAAAAAATTACAAAAACCATCCAATTGGCAAAATGGCCATTGCTACAACCCCTGCGAAACAACGACAATGAGAGACCCCTATGCAATTACTTTTTTTTCTTTTTCTTTTTCAAGAAACAGAAAAAAAAAATCTATATTATCAAGTTGTCCCTCCTAACTATCAAAGTATTCTAGCCTCTATTAATCTCTTATTCTGTATCACTCTCCATACTTCCCATTGCCTTCAATCCTCTGGGTATCTGCATAAAATAACACCCAAATCAATCTTTACCCGAAAAATGGCTACATTTCAATTTTAATTAGAGTTACTATTTTAGGCTCAAAGCAACAAACGAAGGACCAAGATTCAAAATCCATACTAATAATTTCCTATGCTTCTATCTTTCTGAGTGATCAAACATGTCATATGCTCCTAAATTGATAACAACAACAATATTTGAGAAGAACTTTCTGTACGACCAAAGAAAGGAAACCAATGAACAAAGCAGCACCTTTTTAGAAGCCTTCTTCTCCCTCACTTCATACCGCTCCTGACACAAATCCGTTAACCATGCACCAGGACTGACCAATTGCACATACACAATAGAATAAAAAACTAAGACCGCAAACAAAGGTACAACTGGTGGGGAGAGAAACAAGAATTATAGCCCCTAGTGGGTATTTGAGAAGACTTACAAGTAGTGTTCTTTGTATCAGCTTGGCTCTTTTCTTAAGCCTTTGAGGAGGCTTGCACCCTTTCATACCCATGAAATCCTCTTCTTTTTCTTTGTTAGACAATGTGATAAACAGCTTACGCCAAACAAATCGTTTATCTTCCTTCACATTATCCATAAAAAATTTGCTATTATCATCCAATCCCAATGATCCCCTTGTCGCGTAATATCGGTCTTCCTTCTCTGGTGACAATGCTGATGGTTTTCTATCGTTCATTGACACATCAGAATTCCTATAAACGCAATGCAGAAAAAAAAAATCAGTGCTTTTGACATATTTTGAATTGTTTTTGACACGTGACAAATGGGAAGACGAAAGTCATGTACACTTGTAGTCTAAAAACATTTACTCCAAACAGTAGCACAAATTTAAATTTTCTTTTCCTTTGCATATACCTGCACATCAATCAAATAGGTTATAGACAAGATAGGCTAAGCAATTTTATCAAAGAAAACATTCTAAATTGTTGCATATGAGCTAACACACTAACACTATGAAATAAACAAATTACTGTGCGTTTCTTAAACTTGCCCAAGACTGAAAATTTTTTCAGAGCCTTAGGTAGTTACCAGTAGAACATAGGACATGTGAAGAAGCAAAGCAAAAATGTGTCCTGAAACAAATGTTATCAATAAATTTTACATTATGCATTCTCACAAACATAAAGAATTTTCTTTATAATGAGGATCTGAAAGGTATTGGGGGTTGAGATTCTTACTTGATGACAGAATAAGGAGATTCTTTCTCAGCAGTGACAATACGAGATGTGATTTTCTTCTTCGGCAAAGAATCAATTGGTTTAGATTTGTTGGCCAAGCCTTGACCTTTTTTCACTTTCACACATCTATGTCTCTTTTTGGTTCCCCATTGTAACACAAATTCTGTCTCTACAGCTCTTTGACCCTTCTTCTCCTTCTCCTTCTCCTTCTCCATTCCCTTCCTCTCTCTGCACCAAAATTTGAAAAAAAAAAAATATTTGAGAAAACTACTGATTAACAATGGACAGGAAGTTAGTCATTCCAAGAAACCCCTTGAAATATCTGAAGTAAAGTAACTTTAAATAACTATTAACAGATTCGTAGCAATTTTAGCAACTAATTTTACACTAAATTTAATAATTCTTTCACATTAAAAATTTGATAAGAACTACCTGGAAAAGGTAGAGCGTGAGAAACGAAAAGAGGTAAGACGTTTAATAGGAAAATAGAAGAAAATACACCGAAGTGTGAATGAATAGAGTCGATGATGCAGGAGAATCGATGACTCATGTCAAGATCTGTGGTTAAAGAAACGGAATCTACATAAAGTTGTCTCCAATCAGCCTGCATTTTAAAAAATAAACAAATTCGATGACACGTACCATCAAAATCACAAGCAAAGTACAAACGGATTCTCCACTTGGTTTCTGAAAGATGAAGGAAAGAAAATTTGGAAATCCTCCGAATTTCCATTGCAGTCTCTCAACAACCAAATACGCAGAGCACATGATAGAAAGAGAGAGAATCCATTACCTTTCAACAATGGCAATAGCAGCAATAGCAAAATTTTGAAAGAAATTAAATATTTTTGTACGGTCGCAGAGAAAAGATAATTTTTCGCGGAGAAAAGATAATTTTTAGAAGAATGGGGTTAGATTGCTGGGTTTGATTTAGATTTTCAGTTTAATAGCTAATAAATCCGATAATCGGCGCTCTCTCTGCTATCTTCACCAAACCTCTCCAACTCAAGTCTTTTCCTCTTTATGTTTTCTTTTCACCACTATTATTATGTGTAATTTCTTGCTTCCTTTTTTTGTAATATATATATATATATATATATATATATATATATATATACATTTCATATTTATTTATTAAGACCATATTTTGTGTTTTTTTTTTAAAAATCTGGTTTATTAATAAAGAATGTTATTCTGAAATGTGATAAAATATTCAATCAAAAATTTTAAAATAATTATATATAGATAACTTAAATTCAAAATATTTAATTAAATTCGTAAATAGTCATCAACGATCAACCGGATGGTAAAATTATTCTCTTTAATTTTCATTGTCATATCATTTTTCCTCTCTTTTTACTTCCTTATCCATCTCATATGCCCAGGATCTTCTGCCCGAGCTGTCCCTTTTGACTTTTTGGAAGAAAACCCTTTGTTAATAAATCTTGAAATTTAAAGCAAACATAGAAGAAACAGAGTTAAGGAGAGACCAATTTGCAATTGCTTAATAAAAATATGCTAATAATTTTATAAATAAAATAAATTTATACAGATTTATTTATTGATATACGTTCATTAATTATTTGAAAAAAATTTATTAATTTATCGATAAATATTTATTTTATTTTAAAACAAAATATATAGTTATTTGTGTTTTTTTTCGTTTTAGATGCTATTTGTTTAAATTTTTTTTTGTTACATTTTAAGTTTTTTTTAAGACGATTCAATAAATTCATACCTACAAATTAAAATACAAAAATATTCATTAAATTAAGTACACAAAAATAAAATGAACTTTAATTAATATAAAAAATGAACTTTTATTAATAAATTAATAAATCTTTTTCAATAAATTAATGAATCTTTAGTTGATTTATTATGAACATTTTCAATTTATTCATAGTGAACTTTTTCATTAAACTAATAAACTCTTACTTTATTTGTAATGAACTAATGAATATTTTTCAAAAAAACTAATGAATCTCTAGTTCATTTGTAATGACTGTTTTCAGTTTATTCGCAATGAACCTTCTCAATATACTAATGAACCTTTAATTTATTTGTAATAAATATTTGTTCAGTTTATTTGTAATGAACATTTTCAATAAACTAATAAATATTTACTTTATTTGTAATGAACTTTTTTTAACGAACTAATGAATATTTATTTAAGGATAGATGATGAATATTTACAAAAATATCACCGTATAATTGATAGCTGTATAAGTTTGATGTATTTACAAAATTGTCATCGTCTCTTATACGTGTGATAGACTTGATCCATAATACTATATAGATCAGATTCTAGCATATAACAATTGCAATTGCATTGCTTTTGACAAAATTGGAGTAAAGAAAGGGCCATGAACACATAGAGGTGGTGTTATTTTTGTGTATTGTATTCAAGAACATGGATATGGAAATAGGAGATTACTCCTATCTATTAATGCTGGCAATCAATTTTTTTTCATCTTTAATTTAAAAGTTTCCACCTTGCCTTTATCATTTTTGTTTCAATTACTGTTTTTTTTAAAATTGTCTGTTTATTAGTATTTTGTAGTTTGATAATCAACCTCTTTTAATTGATTCAAAGAAAGTCATCTATCACTAATGCTTCTCATCTGGATCTTACACAAAGATCATGTCAAGCATGAGGATCCACTTTTGCAGCTAGCCACTACATAATAAAATTTAACCAAATTATTCAAAATTGGACCAAAACATTGAGTTCTACTTTGTATTAGACACAATTTAAAAAGAACTAATGCATGACGTGAGTTATTTATGCAACATGAAAAGCCACATTAGGACTTCTCAGTCCCGTGAAAAATAATATAAAGATAATACCCAGTATAATAAATAATAAATCAGATAAAAGTTGTCTCCATATATTGAAAAATGATAATTAATAGGTTTTTTCCATCTCAATTCAAAAATTCATACTCTTAAAGTCTAAACGCAAGAAAACTCACCAAAATTCCCAAAGAGGCAGAAGACTAAATGCTTCCTAGTCTTGCGGGTATTATATTATATTTATAGCAGTTATTAGGGGGTAAAGGTTGTAGATTTTTAATTTTCTCGGAACGACTCATTGATTACCTTAGGTCAATTTATCAATTTCAAGTATGATTAAAGCTGCCAGCTCTCCAAGAAGAAAAGGCTCGGCACTATTCTTCCATTGTTTAAATTTGTTAGAAATGCATCCGTCCTGTCTTTTCCTTTGCTTGCCTCCCACTTTTTCAGCTGAAATGTAGTTAATCAATCGACATTTTCAGTTTCTGGTCAACAAGTTAAACTCATAACTCGTCATGAACCTCAGGTTCTGTGTTGCCGTTTTGTTCACCCTTACGGGCCGAACCACCTGAATCTGCTGTTGATTCGTCGCCTTCAGGTTTCTCCTCCGGAGTAGAATTGGAACTGTTCGACTTCTCTCCACTAGCCTCACTATCATTCTTCTTAGGCTTCTCAACCTTGGGCTTCGGCTTCAGAATTTTGTCTACACTAGCAACCTAGAAAACAGCAAACAAAAAACCAATTGAAACTATGTTTCGACCCCCTCTCTTTAGTTCTAACTAAAAGACGAGAACTTCACTGATGATTAAATACCTTATCCTGAAGGTTGTATAACTTGAGGTACACTTCTTCAGAGGTGAATACCGGTGTGCTGAATCCTGAAGTCCTGTTGAAAGTCAATGATCATGTTAAGAAGTCAACATTTGGATCCAGACTTAAAAAGCACTAACTTTCCCAGGACCAGGCTGGAAAATAACAAATGAAATGAAGTCTATATATATGCCTATGTTGTCCATAACTAAGTCTTAAAATGGACTAAGCATAGACATTTTTACTAAAACCTTAATATTATATAGATCGCTTGCTATATTAAATATTTAAATCTTGCATGTGAAGGTATGACATTGTCATTCTACAATGTATCTGCGAACATCAGGAAAAAAACAAGATTAATTAGGGAAAACAAGTATATCACGTATTGGTGCTTCAAAAGGTGCTACTGTACCAGACCTACAATCTACTGTTTCAAGCAGGGTTCAAACAATAGTATTGTTTGGCAGGGTTAATATCAGACCCAATCTCATGGTATCCGTGCCTATTGGCCAAATTGTTGGATGTAAGTAATATCACATATTTCCAGATGTTAGCAAAATGCTCAATTCATAGTTCAAATTTGAAATACTAAATTCATATAACAAATTAGTGCAAAAATGTAAAAATTCAGATTCTAAATCTCCAGCAATCGTTCTCACCAAATGAAAAATAATTTCCCCACTGAAAAACCTATATATAAGTCAATGGATATATGCAATATAAGATGACATTCTTCAACTGTAGTAAGTCAAATTTGATCACACCACATATATTTCTAATAACAATTGTTATTTTACTGGTTTTCAAGGCCTGTTAGCATTGCCACATGTAAGGAACAGGTGAAATGTTTTGCGTTGAGGAAGGCCCAAATTAGTAGTTCCATAATGGTGATGGTATTGCAGCTCAGTAATGGCCATCATATAATTGTATTACATGCATAAGAGGCAAGCTCTGTTTGTTGCCAGCTCCATACTTCCCTCGTAAATTTGTTATAAAAACATTTGGTTTATGCTTTATTCATAATATACGTGTAATTTCATTTCTTAGGTTTTTACATCTACATGCTTATTAGAAATACTTAAGATATAGCAAAGTTAAAAAGAAAACGTCAGATACAATATGTATGACTGGGATATGAAGCAGTCCTAAAAAAACTAATGCTTGCACCTGCAAACAAGGTCAATAAGAGACTGACATAGCATTCTTTGAAGAGAAACTTGTGACAAAATTAGAAAAAAAAAAGTCTAAAAATTATAGACAAAGACACACATGCATTTGCATCTATTGATCTAAGATTATAGAAAAATTAAGATGAAGAACCAAATACTTCAAGAAACTTTGAAGAAGATATGTACTTAAAGCTACAGTAGCAGCACCAATTTCAGCAATAATAACAATAACTTTGAGAAAAAAACTTACATCTTCTGTTCAGCTTCCTTCTCAGCCAGCCAACTCTTTAACTTCTCAGCATCACTTAGAACCTGGAAAAGCAAGTATTAAAAGTTTTGAGATGTAAAATCATTTTTAATAATTAAAAAATCATAAAGAGGCCAAGTGAGATCAAACATGAAGTAATACCTCTTCTACTCTATCCTTTGGAAGCCATGGTTTATTGGTTTCCCAGCTTCGTATGAACTGCAGGCACTCAAAAAAGAATAGGTCAATCAAGCTATCAAAACCTAATTGCAGCAACACAGTTAAAATACGACAATTTCCATATGTAAAGAGTTGCAAAATAGTTATAAAGATGACACTGTCAGCAATTTATATATGTTGTGAAATAGTGCCCACTTGCAATAAAGGTGATATCTTGAGCAACTTCTGCCGCCCATGACTTCAATTACTATTCTGCAAAAACTCCTACGGAATTTCATATTCTGATAGTTACCTTGAACAAATAAGTTAAAAAACTGACATAAATAAATTGGAATTCGAAAAGATATTTTCAAAGCCACCAAATTGGATATTCCAAAATGACTTTTTTGAGTTGATCATATGTATATTGTGCTTATTATGCCTATTGATTGATACACCAATTACAGCCAAGAGAGTCTAAGATGGACGGTAGTTTTGTTCTATCAAGTAATTCTTCCAGACCCCATTTTTAATCTAACCTTTGTAGGCAATATCGTGGCAGCAATTAGTTTTTTGATAGCTTGATTTGGGCAAATTCTTCCTGGTTTGGAGAAAGCCATAGTATGGATTTTGAATTATTTTAATGGTATTCTTTATATTCTGAAGAATGAATAAATTAGTTCTATTCAAATAAATAGACACCAGTTCTACAGGACCATACCATTCATATATCGCTTTTGTGAAATTTATAGTGTTTCACGCCACATGGGTGCCACATCAGCATGAGTTCATAAAATTAGACTCCGTGAATGGAGACAAACTTATGGTACTGAATTGATACAGATGAACCACAGATGTCAAAGTGTCGGACCCTTAAACCAAATCATTTTTTATTACTTTTCACATCATAATATCATTATGTTAGTTTATCTTCCCAAGTATTTGTCCTCTTTGAAAGGTCAACTTTAATGCAATCACAGTGCTAAAATCATTTCATTTTTCAGTCCTAGCTGTTTGATTAATTTTTCTAAATCCATGGAAAAACAAGAATGCCTTGCATAGAGTGTTAATCTTCCAAGCATCAAGGATCTAGCATTCATTTTCTAAGTGCAACAAGCATGTGATATTATGTATAGTCATCTAATTTTAGCATGATGCTAAAGATCACATAAAGAAAACAAGCACTATCCAAGACCTACACTTTGGAAAAGAGCAATTTCAAATTGAATTATTTGATATACCTGCTGCAGCTCACCAAGGTGTTTTAGCGCAAGTTCAACAGCTGCTGGCCTTGCAGTGAGCTCTTTAAACCTGAAATACACTCATCAGTTACAAATAACTTATGTTAGATACCCAACCTTGCATATCATTAATTACAACAACTAAGGCCCCAGCAAAGGCAAGGTCCAACTATAACTAAAATCAGGTTATACCTGAAAAATATAGGGTCAGCAATAGCTTTTAAAGAATCTAGACGATCTAGAAACTCAGTAGCATTGGCATCTTCACCATCCATATAGAGCCAATCTTGGACCTGAATATAGAAGATATTCATATCATAAATTCAGGTCAAACAGCTGGATCATGAAGCCCTTTTGATTTCTCAAGGGTTGTTTAAGAAAACAAAAAATTATATATTCCCTCCAACCCACCAAGATAGGCTCACTTTCCTTTTCATCTAACCTAAACTGTAGTCCACTTTCCTTTCGAGAATATAGTTGATTTCTTAATTTTCTAATATGCCCTGTTCAATGAGTTTTGTTATCAACAAATATGAACCATTTCTCAGTTTTTGAATATCACCCTAACTAATATAGGGCAATATAAAAATATAAGTAACATTTATACTTCCAAAAATATTAATTAACTTATCTTAATTCGAGTGAACATAGAAGTGAACCTATCTTTGTGGTCAGAGGGAGTATAAGAAAAAGTAAAACAAAAAAAGGAAGAGAAGAAGATAGATAAAGAAAAAGAAAAAAAAAGTGTAAAATGAAGAAATACCTCATCGAGCTTTTCAATGAAAGATCTGCGTTCATCTTCAGAAGATATTTTGTCAAACTCCCCAGGTGTTTCAAGCTGGAAGCCAATAAAGTTATCAAAATAAAAATAAATAAATAAATAACTAAAAAGCAAAAAACACAAAGCTAACTATGTACAGTAAAAATATAACTTGATAAAATCAAAATTCATTGTATTATCAAAATTGATAGATCAAGATGTATTCAAAACTAAATAAACAAACGCTTACCAATGCATAAATATTAAATATAAACCTTCATACACAAGACACAGGGAATTAATTCAAAATAACCAAAACTACATCAACCACAGAAATATAAATTATTTCATTTATTTAATTAGACAGAAGTTTTAATGACTCAAGAATCTAAACCTTTTCTTTAGTAGAATATAAATATCCCTCCAAGTTATTTTTCAACTCAGCAGTCCTCCTTCGCTCAGCATCCTTTTTGTCCAATGCTTCTAGTTTTCTTTTGGCTTCAATTAGGGATTCTCCCAAAAGAGGCGTTCCAGGTCCTTTGGTCTTCTCAACAATCTACAAGGAAAAACAAATAAATAAATAAATGCGCAAGAGGAAAGGAAAGAGTGCACATAAAGACCCAATATAAAGAAAATTTAGCAGATAAGGTGAAGAAAATGATAAGGCGGTTAATATAATTGCACCTTAAGTGGAACCCTAAATGTCCTCTTTTTCAGCTTTTTTTCTGTAACCAACTCTGTGGCAGTTGGTTCTTCAACATTGGAGTTGGATGCATTGCTAATCCTATCATCAGACTGCAACTTTTCAGTGCTTTCTTCTGAAACATTCTTGGCTCCAGTTTCAACTGATATATTTTGAGATGAAGCAGTTGTATTTTCTACAGTCAAATTTTTTTTAGGAACTTCCACCCATTCTGATATTTCAATAACAGCATCTGCTCGATCCAGAGAAAGAATTCCACTTCGACTGAGAGAGAAGTGTAAATTTGTCTTGATGGGAGAGGACAGATTTCGTGATGAGTATCTAGAGAACAAAAGGAAGATGGATAAACAGAAGTCCTTTTCATGAAAGATTTTCCAATAATTTAAGAGTATCAAAGCATGGAAGACATCCGCATAGGATTGAGGGATAGTATTGAGGGAATCACGATACTTACTTCTCACTTGCATCTGTCAAACCAGAAACAGCATATTGTGCAAATACAGGAGAAATAGTGCCAGGTGGCAAAAGATCTTCAGCCTCATAAGCGAGTGAAACTTCAAAATCTTTCTTATGGATAAAGGATCTGAACATCTGCAGATCACCAAACCCACACATTTTATATAGAAAGCAAACTTGATAGAGCTGAAATGTTGAAATGGTCTTCCTATTGCCATAATAATCATCATAGGCAACCAATTCAGTTTCTGACTTCAAGCACAACAAATTTTACAACTATAAATTACTTGAAGACACAAGATTCAAACTACAATTCTATGTACCTTACTCGGGAGTTTTTTCATCCTTGGCACAAGTAACTGCCTAGTGCTGTCATCTTTCAAAAGCTCAGGCCCATCTAACTCAACCTCAAATCCATAGGGAGAACCATCAAGTATTCCTAGTTTACGATTCAATTTGATCCCATCACTTAGATTTGCAGCATGTAGTGCTGCACCTAGAACTATAGCCTCATCAGCATCAAGATGTTTGTCCAGCTTATTCCTTCCAAGAAATTCCTGGATCCTGGCCTGTTTATTATGCAAAATCAGAATTTATTACATGTTTCCATCATGCAGATAAAAATTAGTAACAGAGCTCATAATTTTGCTGGAGTATGTTGGTAGTTATTATCAACAGTTGAAAAGAATTTATTCCAGCTATGCAAAAAACAACCAATATCACTTTGCATACCATTATATAAGAGAAAAATATCTATACTAAAATCTTATGCAAGATGATATGAATTTGACATACTGAAGCAGCAACCTTGTTGCCTTCCATGTGCAATTTTTGCATCACATGCAATTATCTGAGACATAATTCTTGGAATATATTGCACAGGATTGGAAGTCACTGGGAAAATTAAACATCAAGCACCAACTATGAAAATGTTATGCAAAATAAAAAGGCCTTGAAGAAGAGTCCAAGCATATGCAAGTTGGCATAGATTAAACTAATCATAAATCGACTGCAAAAGGCCAAGAGATTATGTTTCAATAGTACCAGCAATATAAAAAATAAAACACTAGAAATAAACAAATAAATTTGAAATAATCCATTAGAAGATGATCCCCAAAATGAGTTTCTTATTTTTCCCTTCTTAATAAAAATGGGATACAGTCTATACTGGTTTTGGGGTATTTCAGGCTATGATTTTGGATTTATCACAAAATAAATATATATATATATATATATATATATATACTATTTCACTATATTATTTGAGAAATCAATTATACAGCCCATAATAATTTTATGTGCAATAAAAGTCCAGCACATGGAGAAAACTTGTTATAGAAGTTAATGTAATGATCGCACAGAGGATAACACAAAACAAAAACATGTGAAGGCAATAATTTTACAAGGTCGTCATCCTCTTTTTTTAACTGCAGTCATCCAAGCTTACTTATACATTAGCTCTTATATTCCTTCAGAGATCTGATAGGGCCCCAATCAAGCTCATATATTCTAGACTCAAGGGTAAGTAGGGTAAAGGGAAAACAGATGGTGCCACCTGGCACTAATTAGTTATTTTGAGAGAAAAGGTTGTTTGTTGAGGGAGGGGCAGAGGTTGTTATGCCTCGGGGAGAGTAAATATCCAGAATAAATAGAGTGATAGGGGTATGAGGCATGGGAATTTTTGTGTGGTAAATTGGGAGAGACTGGAGACTCTCAAAATCTCCATTGCTTACTGTATCTCATATTTACCTTTCAATCAATACTAGTTCAATCCATTTCCATTCATCCTTTGGGTTGTTGTTTGTTGTCCTGTTTGGCTTGGATTTTCTTATTGCAGGTGTCAGTTTGCTGGGTCGTAACAATTTGGTATCAGATAGCAATAGAGCACCTAGATCATCTTCGTCGGGTATTTACAATCCTCCAGTCCCATCAACTATTTGCTAATGCCAAAAAATGTGTGTTCTCCCAGCCCAGGATAGAGTATTTGGGCCACATTATTGATGCTTCCGGTGTCTCTGCTGATCCTACCAAGATTCAAGCCATGGTGGATTGGCCTGTCCCAACGACTCTTTGGGCTCTATGCGGGTTTTTAGGCCTCACTGGATATTACAGGCGCTTTGAGCGTGATTATAGTAAGATTGCTTGGCCCTTAACCCAGCAGCTGCGCAATGACTCTTTCCTGTGGGACACTACAGCCCAGGCAGCCTTTCAGCAATTAAAAAAAGCTATGACAGAAGTGCAGGTCTTGGCTCTTCCGGATTTCTCCAAGCAGCTCATCATTGAAACAGATGCTTCCGGATATGGTTTGGGGGCTGTCCTTATGCAAGAGAATAGACCAATGGCTTTCTTCAGTCAGAAATTGAGCTTTTCGGCTAAAAGCAAGTCTGTATAGGAGAGAGAACTGATGGCCATTGTCTTTGCTATCAAGAAATGGCATTCATATCTTGTAGGGCAGCATTTTATTGTTCGTACGGATCAACATAGCCTCAAGTATCTGCTAGAACAGCGTATTACTGATGGAGAACACAGCAAATGGCTTTATAAATTGATGGGTTTCGACTTTGAGATTCATTACAAACCTGGTTCTGCCAATTCATCAGCAGATGCCCTTTCTCGGGTACCCGAAAATGTGACTCGATCACAGCTTTCAGCTCTAGTGTTACTAGATTTCATAGACATCTCTTCTCAGGTCGCTGCTGACCCTTTTTTATCCAATATTGTGCAAGCTATAAAATACGACCCTAATTCCTATCCTCACTTTACCATGGATGGTGGAAAGCTGCGTTTTGCTTTACCTTCTAATTCTCCATATATACCACTGCTCTTGACTGAATTTCATTGTGGTACAGTCGGTGGACATGCTGGCATTCACTGTACTTATAGCCGACTTGCAGTTGAGTTCTACTGGAAAGGAATCGAAAAGATTGTACAAGATTTTATTGCTGCCTGTGATATTTGCCAACGCAGAAAGAGCATGAGGCTATGGCTCCCGCGAGGTTATTACAGCCTTTGTTGATTCCGGACAAGGTATGGGAAGATATTGCTATGGATTTCATTGAAGGATTACCCAAATCCCATGGATACAACTCAATTTTGGTAGTGGTAGATCAATTATCCAAATATATTCATTGCTCTTAAGCATCCCTTCACTACCCCTGCTGTAGCACGGGTATTCTTGCATGAAGTTGTGCGTCTCCATGGTATTCCGCGGAGTATCATCTCTGACCGAGATAAGGTATTCATGAGTTCATTTTGGAAAGAATTATTTACTCTGTGTAAAAACAGAAATATGAGAATATATTTCTTGTATTTATTGCTAAAAGTTTTACATATTTATATACAAAAATGGAATGCTAATAAAGCAACTATACTAATTAGACTACTATACTAATTAGGATATTTACAACTACTAATTAGGATATTTGCTACCACTAATTAGGGGATTATCTAATTAGGATATTATATTCTTTAACACTCTCCCTCAAGCTGCAGCATAGATATTAATCATATTCAGCTTGTTATAAAAATAATCAACTCGAGCCTCATTTAAAGCTTCAGTGAAGAGATCTCCCAATTGTTCTCATGTCTTCACATATCTTGTGGAGATCAAACCTTGCTATACTTTCTCCCAAACGAAGTAGTAGTCGATCTCAATATGTTTTCTTCGTTCGTGGAAAATAGGATTAAAGCAATATGAGGAGCGGCTTGGTTATCACACCACAACTTTGCTGGTACCGTAATCTTGAGACCCAACTCAGTCAAGAGTTGACATATCCACATAATATCACATACAGATTGTGCCATGGCCCGATATTTTGATTTAACACTTGAGCGTGATACAACATTTTGCTTTTTACTCTTCCATGAAACCAAATTTCCTCCAACAAAGACACAGTAGCCTGATGTAGATCTTCTATCAATTTTTGAACCTGCCCAATCAGCATCTGAAAAGCACTCAATATAAGTGTGTCCATGATTCCCATACAAAATACCACGTTCAGGGGCCCCTTTCAAGTAACACAAAATTTGTTCTTAAACTGTCCAGTAATGAACTGTTGGTGACGACATAAATTGACTCACAATACTAACAGAATATGCAATATCCGGATGAGCCACTGTGAGATAATTCAACTTCTCAACCAATCTTCTATACTTCTAAGGATCTTCAAATAGTTCACCATCCTTTGTAAGTTGCACATTAGGAATTATCGGAGTACTTGATGGCTTTGCCCCCAATTTTCCTGTTTCAGACAAGTCAAGCACATATTTCTGCTGAGATAGGAAAATACATTTTTTACTCCTTGTTACTTCAACACCCAAAAAATACTTTAGCATCCCTAAGTCTTTAGTGTGAAATTGAGTATGAAAAAAGTACTTTAGAGATGAGATTCTCACACTATCGCTTCCAGTAATAACAATGTCATCAACATACACAACTAGCAAAATAACCCCACCTTCAGACTGTCTATAAAAGACTGAATGGTCAAACTTACACTTCCGCATCCCAACCTTCTCAAGCCATACAAAAATTTGTAAAAACGATAAACTTTCCCAGACTCCCCCTGAGAAACAAATCCTGGAGGTTGCTCCAGATAAACTTCCTCATGGAAATCACTATGGAGAAAAGCATTCTTGATATCAAACTGATACAAAGGCCAATTATGAGTACCTGCCATAGAAATAAACAATTTGACAGATGTTAGTTTAGAAACTAGAGAAAAAATGTCAGAATAATCCACTCCATAGGTCTGAGCATAGCTTTTAGCAACAAGATAGGCCTTTAAGCGAGCAACGGACCCATCAGGATTCACCTTAACTGTAAACACCTGTTTGCAACCAATAGCTTGTTTCCTTGGAGGTAAATTAACCAAGGTCCAAGTACCATTGTCATCCAAAGCATTAATTTCCTCCAGCATTGCATTATGCCATCCAGGATGAGACAAGGCTTCATGAACAGTTTTAGGAATAGCGATGGAATCAAAAGATGCAATAAAGGAACAAGAAGAGGGTGACAGGTGATGATAAGAAACAAAAGTGGAAATAGGATAAATACACTAGCGCTTACCTTTGCTCAAAGCGATAGGAAGATCATCACTTGAAACAAGTTCTGAAGACGGAGGAGTTGGTGCAAGCCATGGATCAGGACGGTGTTGTCTTTTAGAATAGACTTGACGAATTGGGGGCTTGACGGGAGCCGAGTCAGGAACTAGTTCAAATGATGTGATAGTGTAGACTAACAAATCATCATCCTACCCCTGATGTGCTGAAGTAGAAGGTGAGAAATATGGTGTTTCTTCCCAAAAAATGACATCATAGGATATAAGGTACTTATTAAGATCAGGACAATAACACCGATACCCTTTTTGCAAACGAGAATATCCAAGAAAGATACACTTTAATGTTTAGCAAGTCCAAACTTGCTCTTTTATTGACCTTTGGACTTGAACTAAGACGATAATGCTTAGCAAATTGACACGACTCACAATGTAAGGAAGATAACCTACTAAACTGAAGACAACTTTTTAGGCGAAGGAAGAGATGGATCCCCAACTTACAATGCAGCTGAAAAGGGGATATAACTCTAGAGCAGGCAATAGATCTGGGTATATAGGTGTCAAGAATGTAGAGGTCTCCTGACTCATGTCATTTACCAATAATCTTCTTCGTCATAAGATCCTAAAATAAGCAATGATCAGGAAAGAATGAGATGCAGCAATTAAGAGTGCGAGTAATTTGGCTTACGGAAATCAAATTGAAAGATAACTGAGGTAAATGAAGAACAGATGTCAAAGGAAGCAAGGGGGTAAGAGTAACTGTGTCAGACCCAAGAACAGAAGATGATGACCTATCTGCTAAGGTGACATTAGAGATGGATTTATGCGACTGAAAAGTAGAAAATAGGCTAGAATTACCTGTCATATAATGTGGCACCAGAATCAATGACCCATTTGGAGGAGGTGGAAATAAGACATGCATTGTATTTACCTGAATCTGCAATGGCAATAACTGGAGTAGATGAAGATTTCAATGATTCCTAGAACTGAGAGAACTTAGCAAATTCATCTGCAGAGATAAAAATTGATTTCTCATATGCATCAAAAATGGTTGCCACATGAGCAAATTGAGCTTTCTGATTTCTATTATGAAGTTTTCTACAATCCTTCTTCATATGGTCTGGCTTATGACAATAATGGCACACAATCACCCCTGATTCCGATGCTCGAGGCTCAAAAGAATTGGATCCCCCTCCTTTACCACCACCTCTATAATAAGAACATCCAGACTCGTGATTTTGGCTGATAAAAGCACTATTGTACTAAACAGGCGGAGTTCCCTCTGTGCGAAGTATCCTGCTAAAAACATCATGTAAAGAAGAAATCCCAGAACTTGAGAGCATCTGAGACTTCGCAGTCTCAAATTCAGGAGAGAGACCAGCTAGAAAGCTCATAATTGTCATCTGCTCCCGTTGACTCTGCTGAATCTTCACATCAGAACTAAATGGCAGTAGCATATTAAGTTATTCACAAGTTTTTTTAAAATCCATAAAATAAGCAGTAAGAGATTGATCTTGCTTCTCTGTACGATAAAATGATTTGCAAATATCATAAATTCGGAAAATATTCCCTTTCCCAGAATATAAGAAATCTAAATAATTCATCAATTCTTTGACATATTCATAATGATTAATCAAGCCAATAACCTCACTATCAATAGAATTACGAATCTGAAAAAATAACCGAGCATCCTCCCTCAACCGTGTCTTTCTAGACTCATCTTTAGGTAGATTGTCAGTCATATATTGGTCTTTTTCAATACTCTGTAAATAATGACGAATCGTCTTGCTCTAATCCATATAATTACAGCCATTGAGTTTGTGTTCCGTAATTTTAGACATTACCGGAATCACATCAGAAACACTAATTGTCTTTTTGTCAGCCATAACTCATACAAAAGCAATAATCCCAACAAAACAGAAGCAACAAATCACAACCAGAATCTACAAATCCAAAAAAGTGAGTAAACAGAATCTGATATCAAGTGAGTAGCAAAACTAAGAGAGTATAACCTTAACCAAGCTTGGAAATATGTTGTATAGACAGAGGCGAGCCAAATGGCGGTGACAACAGAAGATCACTCCAAGTGGATGACCCAATTTCGAAACCCTAATATGTCAAATTGACAGATAACTCAAATCTGGAAAAATATGTTTCAGATCCAAATCCCACTCTCTAATACTCTGATACCATGTAAAAATTGAGATATGGAAATATATTCCTTGTGCTTATTGCTGCAAGCTTTACATATTTATATACAAAGATGGAATGCTAATAAGGCAACTATACTAATTAGGATATTTACAACCATTAATTAAGGGATTATCTAATTAGAATATTTGCTACCACTAATTAGGAGATTATCTAATTAGGATATGATAGTCTATAATACTTTGCAAGGGACTGATTTGAAAAGAAGCACTGCTTATCACCCTCAAACCGATGGTCAATCAGAGGTTGTTAATAGGGGATTGGAAATTTACCTTCGCTGCTTTACCATGGACAAGCTGTCTCAATTGTATCTCTGTTGGCTTGGGCTGAGTATCACTATAACACAGCCGCCTACCCCTCTCTTGGTCTTATTCCATTTCAAGCACTATATGGCAAGCCCCCTCCTCCTCTCATGCTCCATGAAAGGGGCTCGACTGCTAATGCCGAAGTGGACCGCCATTTAATTAATAGAGATGCCATGATTGATGAACTAAAACTTCATTTGCAGCGATCCCAGAAGAAAATGCAGCAATTTGCCAACAAACATCGTCGGCCAATCACTTTTGAGGTAGGGGAAAAGGTTTACCTCAAGCTTCAACCTTATAAGCAATCTTCTCTAGCTCGCCGAAAGAATGAAAAGCCGGCCCACGGTATTATGATCCATTCCCAGTGGTAAAACGAATTGGACAAGTGGCTTATACTCTCAACTTGCCTGCCACGGCCCGCATTCATAACACATTTCATGTTTCCCAGGTAAAAAAAGCCATAGGCTCACATCCACTATCAACTTCACTCCCGCTCACATCCACTATCAACTTCACTCCCTCCATCACTCAATGATGTAGAACTCATAGTGGAGCCTTTGGAAGTTTGCGGAGTGCACCCTACCATTCATGGACCCGAGACTGAAGTATTAATCAGTTGGGCAGGTTTGCCAACCTGTGAAGACTCTTGGGAGCCGACAGATTCCATAGTTACTCAGTTTCCCTCCTTTGACCTTGAGGGCAAGGTCACTCTTTGGGCTACAGGTAATGATAGGCCCACAATTAGGCTCATATATTCTAGACGCAAGGGTAAGTAGGGTAAATGGAAAACGGATGGTGCCACCTGGCACTAATTAGCTATTTTGAGAGAAAAGGCCGTTTGTTGAGGGAGGGGCAGAGGTTGTTATGCCTCCGGGAGAGTAAATATCCAGAACAAATAGAGAGTGATAGGGGGTATGAGGCATGGGAATTTTTGTGTGGTAAATTGGGAGACTGGATACTCTCAAAATCTCCATTGCCTACTGTATCTCATCTTTACCTTTCAATCAATACTAGTTCAATCCATTTCCATTCATCCTTTAGGTTGTTGTTTGTTATCCTGTTTGGCTTGGATTTTCTTATTGCAGGTGTCAGTTTGTTGGGTCGTAACAAGATCCTTTTCAAATAATTAATAACAGATTGATTTTTGGTTTTGCATAATAAATTTCCAAGAGAAGAAAAAAAATAGCAACAGAAGTATAAGAACAAAATCAACAACAATAAATTGAAATACTGGCAATGGAGGCAACACAGTTCAGCTAAAATTTTTAGTGCAGTGAAACAAACGAAGTGATGTAAAATGGAACAAATGGTCAACCAAAGGCAACATAGGATCCAGGTGCTACTATTGTTCTTCTACAATTATATGATAAATATGAGTTCAATACCGATACAAAATTTAAGAAGTTTTTTCCAATATTTTTAGTGTAAAAACAGAGATATGGTAATATATTTCCTGTGTTTATTGCTATAAGCTTTACATATTTATATACAAAGATAGAATGTTAATAAGGCAACTATACTAATTAGGATACTATACTAATTAAGATATTAACAATCACTAATTAGGTGATTATCTAATTAGGATATTTGCTATCACTAATTAGGGGATTATCTAATTAGGATATTATATTATGTAACACTTCCCCTCAAGCTGGAGGATAAATATTAATCATGCTCACCTTGCTGCAAAGATAATCAAATCGAAGCTCATTTAAAGCTTTAGTGAAGAGATCTCCCAATTGTTCTCTTGTCTTCACATTTTTTGTGGAGATCAAACCATGCTGTAGTTTCTCCCGAACGAAGTGGCAGTCAATCTCAATATGTTTTCTTCGTTCGTGGAAAACAAGATTAGAAGCAATATGAAGAGCGGCTTGGTTATCACACAACTATGCTGGTACGGTAATCTTGAGACCCACCTCAATCAAGAGTTGACATATCCACATAATCTCGCATACAGATTGTGTCATAGCCCGATATTCTGATTCAACATTTGAATGTGATACAACATTTTGTTTTTTACTCTTCCATGAAACCAAATTTCCTCCAACAAAAACACAGTAGCCTGATGTAGATCTTCTATCAATCTTTGAACTTGTCCAATCGGCATCTAAGAAGCCCTCAATATAAGTGTGTCCATGATTCGCATGCAAAATACCACGTCCAGGGCCCCTTTCAAGTAACACAACATTTGTTCTAAAGCTGTCCAGTGATAAACTGTTGGTGACGACATAAATTGACTCACAATACTAACAAAATATGCAGTATCCGGACGAGCCACAGTGAGATAATTCAACTTCCCAACCAATCCTCTATACTTCTCAGGATCTTCAAATAATTCACCATCCTTTGTAAGTTGCACATTAGGAATCATCAGAGTACTTGATGGCTTTGTCCCCAATTTTCCTGTTTCAGACAACAAGTCAAGCACATATTTCTGTTGAGATAGGAAAATACCTTTCTTACTCCTTGTTACTTCAACACCCAAAAAATACTTTAGCATCTCTAAGTCTTTAGTGTAAAATTGAGTACGAAGAAAGGACTTTAGAGATGAGATTCCCACACTATCGCTTCCAGTAATAACAATGTTATCAACATACACAACTAGCAAAATAACCCCACCTTCAGACTGTTTGTAAAAGACTGAATGGTCAGACTTACACTTCTACATCCCAAACTTCTCAACTGTCTGACTAAACTTGCCAAACTAAGCTCGAGGACTTTGTTTTAAGCCATACAAATATTTGTGAAGACGATAAACTTTCCCAAACTCCCCCAGAGCAACAAACCCTGGAGGTTACTCCAGATAAACTTTCTCATGGAGATCACCATGGAGAAAAGCATTATTGATATCAAACTGATACAAAGGCCAATTATGAGTAGCTGTCATAGAAATAAACAATCTGACAAATGTTAGTTTAGCAATTGGAGAAAAAGTATCAGAATAATCCACTCCATAGGTCTGAGCATAGCCTTTAGCAACAAGACAAGCCTTTAAGCGAGCAACGAACCCATCAGGATTCACCTTAACTGTAAACACCTATTTGCAACCAATAGCTTGTTTTCTTGGAGGTAAATCAAACAAGGTCCAAGCACCATTGTCATCCAAAGCATTAATTTCCTCCAGCATTACGCCATCCAGGATGAGACAAGGCTTCATGAACAGTTTTAGGAATAGTGATGGAATCAAGAGATGCAATAAAGAACAAGAAGAGGGTGACAGGTGATGATATGAAACAAAAGAGGAAATAGGATAAGTACATTGGCGCTTATCTTTGCGCAAAGCGATAAAAAAATCATCACTTGAAACAAGATCTGATGACGGAGGAGTTGGTGCAGGACATGGATCAGGAGAGTGTTATCTTCTAGAATAGACCTGACAAATTGAGGGCCTGATAGGAGCCAAGTCAGGAACTGGTTTAGAGGATGTGATAGTGTAGACTAACAAATCATCATCCTCTCCCTGATGTGCTGAAGTAGAAGATGAGAAATATGGTGTTTCTTCCAAAAAAGTGACATCATAGGATACAAGGTACTTATTAAGATCAAGACAATAACACTGATACCCTTTTTGCAAACGAGAATATCCATGAAAGATACACTTTAATGATTTGGGGTCCAATTTAGTGACATGTGGATGAATATCGCGAACAAAACAAGTACCACCAAATATCCTAGGTTCGATAGGAAACATTGATTTAGTAGGAAAGAGAATACTGTAAGGAGTCGCACCATGAAGAATAGAGGAAGACATGCGATTAATCAGAAAACATCTTATGTTGATACCCCATCCCAAAATGGAATAGTAGAGTGAAAGAACAGACATCTCCTTGAAACAACAAGAACTCTATTGTTCTAAATGATGTTGTGAGATATTTGAATAATATTTTTAATTAGCTTGACTTATGTAATTAGGGACAGGTAGAGATTTATTTCCTAGTTTGTATTATTTCTTATTCTTCGTATATTTGTTTCCTATTTTATATTCATAGGGTTGTATATATAGGGTTTTCTACTATCAATGAAATTATCGATTTCTCTCCATTCTTTTTTCTTTACATGGTATCAGAGCCATGGGTTCCAGTGAAACCCTACCTAGAAATCGATCCGAGAATTATGCCTAAGTGAGCATCTCATTATCATAATTGAGTCACCATGAGTGATCCATTTTGTTTTTCTACCATTGAGAGCATATTGTAATTTCTTGAATCACCCTTATCGAGTGACATTTGTTATCGGTATGTCTCGCTTGACTCTCCTCGGATTGTACAACATCTTCTCCTACCTGGTTGGGTCTACATTGGTATGATGTGAGACCTTTTGTATTACAGGTTTTGTTGGTTTGTATGATATTTTCTACATGGTTGGGTCTACACTGGTGTGGTGTTTGGCCTTTTGTGTTACAGGTTTTAGAGCTCTTTGTTTTTTATATCTGTAACAAGTTGGGTATGATCGGCATCTATCCTTTAACTTGAGGAGGAGTGTTGTGAGATATTTGAATAATATTCTTAATTAGCTTAATTTATTTATGTAATTAGGAATAGGTAGAGATTTATTTCCTAATTTGTATTGTTTCCTATTCTTCATATATTTGTTTCCTATTTTATATTCATAGGGTTGCATATATAGGGTTTTCTACTATTTATGAAATTATCGATTTCTCTCCATTCTTTTTTCATTACATTTAGAACTAACAAGGATAGCACTGACCTGCAACTTTGGCACTCTTGTAGCACCTCCTATGAGCTCCACTGCATATATTTCATCAACCTTCATCCCTGAATTTTTTAGCACTTCTTTGAGAGGTGTGAGAGATCTGTCCCACAAATCTTGACATAGCTCTTCAAACTTGTCACGTGTTATAGTACTCCTGAAAATTTTAAATAAGCAAAAAAATGCTTCAAATAAACATTTTAGGATTAAATTAATTACCCGATGCAATTACTGTGTAGAGAATAGCATATGCATAATTTTGTGCTCCTCCTCAAAGAAAAGGAGATTGGGAAAGAGATAAAGCAAAGGCATCCAATTAAGAATTGTAGTAAGAATCCTCAAATTAAAATAAGTATAGTGGCTACTGGCTAGACCCCAAAAACAAGTATTAGATACATGCATGGTACCACATAAAAGAAAGAAAAGGAGCAATGTGGTAAAAGTTTTTATGTAGAACAGTATTAACTTGAAAAAAGAAAGTCTAACTAGAATATTTGAGAATTGTAATAACAATACATTCTCTTCATCCGTGAAACACACTAGAACTAAATTACTATTGATGTTTGAGAATCCTCAACCTGTAAACTAGGAAACCAACAACAAAATTGGTACTGTAAATCTGAAGTGCCACATTTTATGAGATATTGAAATCTTAAGGCTAAACTTATACCATCATTTCTAGGGCAAGCACCTAATATTTCAAAATCAGGTTGTTAAGGACAATGCTATCTACCTTTAAAACAATGCCATCTACCCTTACAGTGATATTTACTATTGAACGAACTCTCACCAATCAACTCAATATGAGATGAAATGCTAGATAAAATAGTTTCAGGAATCTGCATCACTCACATAATGAAGATCATTGAAACCAAAATCAGTATCAATCAAAAAGAAATACACCGAGGATAAATTTATAAACAAGCACCCTGGGTTATGGCTGAAACTGCAATTGTGTAAGCAAAAACTAGGGAAAAGATTGTTAAGCATAACAAAGCACATGACTTGAAGAGTTAACGTACCTAAAGTCCCGGTCATCATACAGAGATTCAACAGATATTGGAGCCATGGTATTTGCACTCAAAATTTCTTTTGTCCGTTTAACCTGTTTCTTCAATTTAGCCATTGCCTTCGTAGACTTTCTCACATCAACCCCATTTCCAACTTGTTTATTAAACTCGTCAGCAAAGAATTCCACCAATCGTGCTTCCATATTTTTCCCTCCAAGTTCTGGGTCCCATCTAACGTCCTTGACCTGGAAGAAGGCTATTACACTCTATCAGACTGGAATAAACACCCAAAAACAAGCAGACAAAATAATACATTTAGAATATGAGTAAAGGGATGGAAGAATTGCTGCTACTATGAGTTACAAGTAGAAAACTAAATCTGTGATAAACATATCCACAGAAATACAGAGGACAGTTATGAAGACCTAAATAAAAAGTAACTTAAAAAAAAATATTGGGAGAAAAGAACACTAGAATGAAGTTGAAAGAAGTAGCCAAGATCATGAACAGCACCTTAATCAAATCGAAACATGAAATAGTAATTTAAAGCGAAAATTACTACTTACCCCCAGTAGTTTGACATAATACACTAGGACCCCTGAGATTTGAAAATTATATAATTTGTCCCATGTGAATTGACATAATACACTAGTTCCCCCCTAATGTTTGAAAATTATATTATTTACCCTCTGAAATTTTGACATATTGCACTTATAACCCCTACAAGCTTGATTTATTGTACTAGTACTCCCTGCAAGTTTGAATTATTGTACTAGTACCCCCCTAAGCAAAAGAGAATATTTTTTCTTACTAGTGTATTATGTCAAATTACAAATGGTAAATAGTATAATTTTCAAACCTCAGGGAGGTACTAGTGTATTATGTTAAACCACAAGGGGCAAATCATATAATTTTCAAAACTCAAGGGGTACTAGTGTATTATATTAAACTACAAGAGATAAATAGTAATTTTTCCTAAGTTATTTATTTATTTATTGATAAAGTAATTTTTCCTAATTTAAACTGTGAAGAATAGGCACAAAATGGAGCTCCTATATTATCACTGATATCATTACCAATTTCCAGCATAGCACATGTGATAATGCAAAAAAAACCTACAACAATGTGCGTGCAATAATTCAATAATATTGCCTCTCTTGCAATCCACTTTACAGTCCCATTAGCTGTTATATACTATGCTGAATTTGACCTATATCAACGTAGCAACAAAGTATACCTATACTCCAAGCCCAAGAAATTCATTGTAAATGCAAGTAGACTACTTAATTGATATCCTTACAAAATGAGTATATTGCAGAATGAAAGAGTACCTGAAATTGGTTAATGGACACGGTCTTCCCAAACTCCTTTGCATTATAAGCGGAGTAATACGCAAGGGCAGCATAAGTACTACCTGATCCCATATCATAGAATATGACATACCTAGACCCATTAGAAAAATCCTTGTCAATCCCATACTGTAAAGCTGCACCGGCATGCTCATTTATCAAAGAAAGCACATTAATTCCAGCCAATTGTGCAGCCTGAATCAAACCCCTCCTCTCTGCCTGCCCAAGATATGGCGGTACGCTGATCACTACATCCTTTACCGCCACCTTGGAATGAAACTCCGCAAGATTAGAGGCATAACTCAAAATCATTGCAACCAACTCCTCAGCAGAATAAACAGTGATATTATCATCAATTTTTATAACAATAGCACCTCTTGAATCTTCCGTAACATTAAATGGCAAATACATCGAATCTAGGAAGGATTTCACGTGCTTGTATGATTTCCCGATCATGTCGCGTAGTTGGGAATAGACTTTTTCAGGATAACGGGCAGTGATTCCCGCTGCTTCTTCACCAATTAGGCGTGCTACGGCATGAAATGCAACCAAAGCTGGGGATTTCCGCTTGGACATCTCATTGATTGCGATCGAAATTGGAGTTTGGCCTGGTTTTAAGTTCACAACGGCCACTTTCACCCATTCTGAGCCTAGATCTATACTCGCTACAGCTGATTGCGAAGGGATTAAATTTAAGGATAGCAAGGACAGGATTAACCCTAATTTGAATAACATTGACCCCATCCTAGAACAATCTACACTTCAGTACAAACAATCCTTTTCTGCAAGCGATGAGAAGACAAAAATTGATCTCAGCGCAACAAATAAAATGTTTAAAGTAGAGCTTAGCATACCTCTATATTACTGGATAGAAATGGCGCAAGTGGTGCCTACCTTGATCCGTGAACCGCCGCCACTGGCGGCGCGTGTTTACACGAATCGTTGACTGAGTTGGAGGAAAGGTTAGGTTTTAGGTTTCGTTAAGAATGTGTATGTATATGTATAGCCGTTGCCGGAGCAAGGTTGATCGCTGTGGGGTGTGTGAGATGTTTCCAGTTATCAGGAGAGCTGAAGGGTGGGAAATAATGAATATAAGTGTACAAGAGAGAAGAGTCCAGGTGGAATATAGCAGAAATGATGACCAATCAGATAATGCCAAATCGACAAAAGTACACGTGGTGAGATCTCAGGCGTTCTGTGGCGTTGTTGAAACAATTGCCTTTGATATTAGGCAGAACTCGCGTGGCACAGCTGAAGAGTCTTCGCGCGTTTGTAGGTGAATTTGGCTAATCTCATGCAAATTATAATAATTTAAAATTTATTTGTAACATAATTTTTGAAAAATTGTATATTTGATGATGAGATTCACTCTATAAGCACAATTGCATTTTTTTTTAATTGTTATAAATTAGTATTAAATTTTTTATAAATATTATAATTTGGTATAAATTTTTAATTTTTAGTACTGAAAAAGGACATGAAATGTCATTTTACTCTGTCATTTATGTCAGATTTATTCTCTCATAAAAATAAATTCAAATGGCAACATTTCTAAATATTAAAGAAAAATAAATTACACAAATAAATTACAAAAAGAAAAATAATATATCTAATTATCGCCGCTTTGAGTGTATCTTTATGGGAGAATAAATCTAATGTGGATAATAGAGTTACGTGCATGTTTCGTCATCCTTCCAGTGCCGAAAATTGAAAATTAATATCAAATTGCAATATTTATGAAAGATTTGATATCAATTTGTAATAATTAAAATGTTTAGTACCAAATTGTAATAAAATGATAATATTTAGTATCATTTATGTAATTACCCTGTTTTTTGCGCTCCAAAAGTATTTATTTTTAAGGAAAATTACTTTTTGTTACCAGCTTTAAAAATTATATGATTTAATATATTTTTTATTAGATTTTCTATCAGAAACATATTATATTATAATAAAATAATAAAAATATTATTTATTTCATGAAGTTTTGTACTAATATTCCTACAAAGTTAGTATATTGTATTAGTATTTTCTTAACAAAAAAATAATATTTTTTACTAACATTAAATGATTTAAAATTTAACAGAATAACTATATAGTTTAATGAATATAAAATATAGAAAGTAAATTGTATAATTTTTGAATCTCACCAAAAGATACTAGTATAATATGTTAAATCTTATGGGTAAATGTAATTTTTTCTTATTTTATATCTTTTAAATTAAGTATTTACATTCTAAGTTCATGTTTTAATTGTCAATACAAACTTCATTAAATATATTCTTGAAAAGATAAAAATCTTTTTTTTTTTTTTGTTAAAAAGTAAAAGATAAAAATTTTTAGTGATGACTAAATTCTAAATAACTATACTTATAATGTCACATTTGTTAGTTTAGACTCCGACCGAAATTATCAGACTAGTCGAAGACTATATGTATTTATAATAAAAATACAAGTGATATGATTAGAGTCTAAATTCATACTATATATGAGTAATAAAAATTAATATTGAATATGTATGAAAAATTTTGTACAAATACCAAAAAAAAAAAGATTAAATTTAGAATTTCATAATTTTCACTTTATTGATAGCTCTGGCACCTAATTCATGGATGAATAAAGGGAATAAGAGAAAAGAAAAGGAAAATAAGGAGAATTAGTTTTATAATCACTGTCAAAAGGGTGGACACAACAAACACAACAAAGAGACTTATTTTAAGCTACATAGATATCCGGATTGGTATATTCAAATGAAACAAAAGAATAGCAATAGAGGTAGGGGAATTGTAAACATAGTGAACATTTCTTTCAATGAAGAATTTGCAAATGAATCTTTAGGGCCTGGATGTCCAACTTCTCATAAATGCATAAGAAAGAGATGCTTAGGTATATATGAAAGACAGTAATCAATGACATATGGAGGAACAAGTGAACTTTGCACAACTCTATAAATATGCAAGTAATATTGCTACACACTTCTTAGCTAACGGCTATAAGAAAGAAGTTCTTTGGATTATAATTATAAGGGCTACAAACATATATGTGCATTTTAGAGATGCATTTAGAGCATATAAAAACCTCAATTCTCATACACTTACCAGATGGCACAACTAAATGTGCCACACATGTTAGCAATATACCATTACACAAGGGCGAAATAGTCTTTTTAAAAATAATTTTATTTTTGTAATTTAAAGGGAGTAATGGCTGGAACATATCCATGTCTCCTACTGCTATGTCTCAACATGCCTCTTAAGCTTTTTAGGGAGGGAGTGACTAATTACCTAATTGGACTAGTTGCTTAGATCGGATAGTTGACAGGCCCGTTCGCCTTGTGGGTTACCCCTTACCCACACGAATGTTCTAAAATGTTTTGATCATCTTTGTAATACTCAATCCAATATTAATGAAATACTAGTCTGATTTCTACTCATTTATGTGTCTTTCTTTATGTGGTTGTGCCTCTTTGATATGATGTCATGTTTATGTGATCGTTTATTATATTTATGTGTTATCTTGATTATGCTATCATATCGTACTTGTAAATGCTATCGGTTATGGGCCTGAATCTAACTCATGTCCTATCTTATATGCAGAGTTAGTGGAATAACCATTTGTTGGTTTGCTTGAACGCGACCCAAATGAGTGCCAACTTTTAAACATAACTTGTTTGTCTGTGAGCAGACTCACAAAAGAACAAAACATCAAAATCCTTTTCTATTATAACTATTGTCTTTTGCAGGACTAGAAGACTGAGAGAGTCTTGGCCATTGTCAAGGTTACAAGGAACTTGTACTTTCTTTCTTCTAATTCCTTCAATGTCACCAATCATAATTCTATTCAAACTTATTTTACCAAAAGTATAGATAATACAGTGAACTATGCTAATAAAGTTTCAACTATAGGTGATTCACTCTAACACTAGAGGTTAGGCCACTCATTTATCCTTGTTATTAAACATCTAAGTGTACACACATACACGGCTACCAATGCTTATGAAGTCTGGCCTCTAGCTAAACAAGCTAAACTATCTTTTCCCACTAGTAAAATAAGTACAAAAGCTATTTTTGAATTGATGCATATTGACTTATGGGGCCCTTATCATCTTGCTACAAACTCTGGTGCCTACTACTTTCTCATATTGGTAGATGATTACAGCAAAAACACCCTTTCTTATGCAAACTAAAACCCAAGTTCTGCAAACTTTAATAAACTTTATTAACATGGAATACCTGATTTTAGACTCACATCAAAACCATACAAACTGATAATGGATTGGAATTTCAGAGTCATACTTGTTAATCTCTTTTTACACAACATGGCATCATTCTCCATTGAACAAGTTCTTACACACCACAATAGAATGATATGGTGGAACAAAAGCATAGACACCTCTTACAAATAACCAGTGCCTTGCTTTTCCAATCTAAATTACCTAAACATTTTTAGGAGAGGCTCTATTGCATACCACTTTTCTCATCAATAGGTTGCCTAGCCCATTACTTTATTGGAAAACCCTTTACTTCTTATTATATAACAAGGAACCTAATTACAATATTATCAAAACTTTTAGTTGCCTTACCTTTGCCACTAATGTCTTCCATGACAAAGATAAACTCTCTCCTCGAGCCTATGAATATTCATTGGATATTTCTAAGGCCAAAAAGGCTACAAGCTATATGACCTTACTGGTCACTAAATCATGGCTTCTCGAGATGTGTGTTTTCCATGAAAAGATTTTCCTTTTCCAAGAATCTTCTTTTATTCCCACTATTGTGTCTTTACCTCTTGTTTCCATAGACACAGACATTACTCCACTTACTTACACCTTATTTATCCACCACTTAACCTACAGCTGAGCCACTACAATCAGATATATCTCAGTCTAATGATCTTATAGTTAGAACACCAACTACTACCCCACCTATGAGACAAAGCATTTGAACTCGTAAACCACCTTCTTAGATTAATGACTTTGTCTATTATACCACTCATACAACCTCAACCATCCCTGCTACTCCTTCTACAACTTCACCTTATTCACCATCCACTTATTCTTATCTCACACCTTCTCATTTTACTGTTGCACATCTATCTTATGTAGCTTATATATCTGCTATCCAAGAACCCACTTCTCATATGTAGGCTAGGAGCAATCTAGATTAGGTTGCAACAATGAATGATGAGCTTGATGCTTTGGAATCAAACTATACTTGGGAGTTAACAACTTTGCCCCAAGGCAAAAAGGCCATTTAACAATAAGTGGGTTTACAAGGCAAAGTTGAAATATGGTGGATCCATATATAGATTTAAAGTAAGACTAGTAGCAAAAGGGTATAACCAAGTAGAGGGAATTGATTTCCATGACAGTTTTTCTCTTGTGGCTAAATTTTTTCACTGTTAGAATCTTCATCACCATTGCTGCTGAAAAATAGTGACATCTTCATCAATTAGACATCAATAATGCCTTTCTACATGGCTACATTGATGAAAAGGCTTATATGACACCACTAGAGGGCTATCATAAGGCAAAATCAGGCTAAGTTTACATACTTCTTAGATTATTATATGGCCTTAAACAAGCCTCTAAACAATGGAACATTGGGCTCTTTTAAACAATCTTCTAATGATCATTGCCTTTTTATATACAAAACACTAAAAGTCTTTGCTGCCCTCCTTATTTATATAGATGATGTGATGTTCACTAGTAACTCTAAAGATACTTTGCAAGTAGTCAAACATTTTCTTCATTAGGAGTTCACCATAAAAGATTTGTAGCATGCCAAATATTTTTATGGCTTGGAACTCACTCAGTCTCAATAAGGGATCTATATGCATCAAAGGAATATATGCTATTGATTTGATTCAAGATGTTGGTCTTTCAAGAGCTAAACCTGTAATGCCCAAAAAATTCGGTAATTGTAAATAGTACTTTCTGGGCATGAATAGTGTCGCCTGGGATGAATAGTACCACTCAAGAGCAAATGATATTTTATTTGACCATCGGAAAGTATAATTCATGAGAAGTCCGATGATGTAATTTGAAATGAAATTGAGTTCAAATAAGCTTTTAAAAGTCAAAAATAAAAATAAGATACAGTTCGGTTTGAATAGTAACCTAGTTTGACTGAACTTCGATCGAGCCTAAAAAAATGCTAGAAAACTCCGAAAAATTATTTGAATACATAGACTCACTTTAAATATTATGAGAGATTTTTCAGTGGGGAAAAATTTATGTTTTGGTGACTTAGAAAAATAAGTTTTCAGACTGATAAAATTTGTCGGACCGGGAAACAATGTCATTTTGACCCGAAATTTTTTGTGTACCCTAAGGAATATTTTTTAAGAATTATAGATACATTTTTATGAGAAATGGTGCAAGAAAAATAATTGAGCTTGAAAATATTAGAAAAATTAGATAATGGGTCTATTTTGGGTTGGACCTAGCTTGGCCCATTTGGATGGGCATAAAAGGGACAAAATATCAGAATTTTGAAGAATACTCCACCACCATCTCCTCTCCTCAGCCGTGACCTCCCTCCCCCATTTCCCCACTTCAATTTTATTCAAATTCTCTCCAAAATTTCCACCAAATTTCATCTCCCAAATCATTCTAAAACCCTATATCTATCTTTGGCAAGCTCAAGAACTCAATTTTTGGTGAAGAAGTTGATAGAAGTGTGAAGGAATAATTTAGAGTAAAAGTCCAAGTAAGTGAGTTTAGTAAATTTAATTGTGTTTTGGGTAGATTTTAAGGTAGAGATTTATAAATTATGCAAATTTTGGATTATTAAAAGGAAAAATTCAGGTAAAACTTATACATGAAATTTTGCTAGGTGAAGGTGACAAAGAGGGAGCAATCAAATATAAGGAAAAAGGAAAAGGAATAAAGAAATAAGCAAGAAAAAAAGAAAAATAAGGTTTGTAGATACAAATTCTATTGTTTTCTATTTATTTTGGTGGTTTTTCATGTTTATGTATGTATGTGTGCATGAAGAAAAATTATGAATTCATGAAAATTTAGTGTAGAGACATGAAATTTAATTTAAATTATGATGTTTGGAATGAATATTTTGATGAAAATAAATTTTGAACTATATAGGGTGAATGAACCTAATGGTGTATCATAAGGAAAATAAGTTGATTTCATGAGATTTTAATGAATTTTAGTAGGAAAATGAAAATAGAATTAAAATAAAGTTAGTAGGAATTTAGTGAGAATTTTTGGAAATTAATTAGTTATATTATGGTTTGGATAGGTATTATATACAAGGTTGCATAAATTATAAATACATGTTTTAATAATTATTAATAATGATGTACATGAAAAATTTGCTAATTATTAATAAAAAATAAAATATAATGTATGTATATTTAATTATGTTATATGGAATAAGAAATAGAAGTATGTTTATGAATAAGAAATAAAGTTATTTAAGGGTATAACTAAAAAAAAAGATTTAGTTTTGCCCTTAGTATATTGGTAGTCAAATTAGAAGTACATGATATAATTGGCTAGCCATAGGGGCACCTTATCGCGGTACGAGTCATGGCAACTCGCATATGCAGGCCAATGGCAGTCTACAATCATGTTTTCATGTTATTATATTTACGATTTTGTAATCAACTTATTATGTTTTCGGACCTCTGGGTCCACGTCCCGCATGTCCGGTTCGAAAATTTCTACTGGATACTAATAGGAGCAAAATAAGGAGTTAAGTGTAAACTTATAAAGAATAATAAAAAAAAAGAGTAAATGGTAATTATGCAAGAAATAGAAAAAAAGGGTAAATTAAGATAAAAGATGAAATTAGTAGTAAAATGGTAAATTAAATGAGCTTAGTAGTAATAATTGTAATTATAGAGTAAAAAAAATATATAAAAGCAAAATAGTATAAATAATAAGTGACAATAATGAAAAAAAAATTATATATATATATATATATATATATTAGGAATTGATTGTGTGAGATAAATGTGCATGCATAGTATGTATGTTTTGAGATAGAAAATATTAAAATTGTATCCACCACTAGGCGTAGACTGCTTAGCATGTAGTTATTGTTGCGCACAGGTTTAGGAAGTACAAATTGAGGAGCTGGAGCAAGCATAAGACTACAGGGAAAAGAGTCAAGAAAATTTAATAGTATTTTGGATTTTTGTACTAGAGGCATGTATATGTATAGTTTTGTAATAGATAAAATTGTATCAAACAGTATATATATATGTATGATGTTGTAGACAATATGGATGAATGTGTGATGTACTGATAAAATCTATATTATGGATGACAACTATATGCATATGCGTTATATATGTGTGATGGTTTAAAGCTGTGGTTATTTGAGGTTGTTGAGGTATTGCAGAGTATAATGGGAGTGTTATTTTTCAAATTTGCAAGAAGGTAAAATTCACAGTGCAGCCGTCATGTTGCCGAAAATTTTAATAACTAAATAGTGAAATAAGACATTTATAAACACATCGGCAAGAAATATATATATATATATATATATATATATATAAATTTATACCAATTTGTTTAATACGTCATTAAGGGTAAGAAATAACATTTAATATAGTTACGAATCGACTTGTAGCGCCCATTATACAATACATATTACGGATATAGGGTGTTACAAAATCAGCCACAACTCCCTTCCCAAAAGGTTATAAGTTACTACCAGATGATAGAGAGTTATTGCAAGATCCTTAGCCTTATCGTCGATTAGTTGGAAGATTGTTGTACTTAGGCTTTACACATCCAGGCATCACCTTTGTAGTCCAATAATGAAATCAATATGCTCAGGTTACTAGGACCTCTCACTTGCATAATGCTTTGCATGTTCTTAAATATCTTAAAGGTTGCCCCTCACTTGGTCTTTTCTTCCCTACTCCTTCATTCTGGAAGCTTATTGTGATGCAGATTGGGCAACATGCCTTGTGACTTGGAGATTATTGAGTGGTTTTTATATTTTCTTTAGCCTAGCCTTAGTTTCTTGGAAAACTAAGAAGTAAGGTACAATGTCTAAATCCTCAATAGAGGTAAAATATAAGAGCATAAGTTCTATTGTTTATAAGTTATAATGGCTCACCTATTTGCTGTAAGATTATCCCATCACCCTTAACTATAATAGCAAAGCACCCATGCACATAACCGCCAATTATGTCTTTCACGAAAGAACCAAGCACCTTAATATAGATTGTCATATTGTTCGAGACCAGGTGAAAAAGGGTTTTCTCTCTACTACTCATATACCTTCTTCTAATGAACCTGCTGATGCATTTACAAAACCACTCTCTGCCCCTCAATTCACTAAACTCCTATCCAAGTTGGGTCGTATTGACTGCTACAAGGCTCTAACTTAAGAGAGGGATGAAGAGCATGTTAACAGCAAGCATGCGAGCAGCACACAACAGCTTTGAGTTCACAATGCATAGTTCTTTTATTAGCTTAGCTCAAAGTTCTTTCAATACAATAGTTACAACATTGTACATATTTAGGTTGTCACATGTCATCATAGTAAGTAGCTGTAATTTATTTATTTATTTGTAACAGTAGCTTGGTTTTAGCATACTTTAGATGACAGTTATTTTTGTCTTGGATATATAGCTAAGGTAACTTCTCTGTAACAAATAAGATTCTTTTTTTTTTTTGTATTTTTTCATCATTAATAAAGAAGAAGAGTTTCTCTTTAGTTTATAGTTCTTTATCATTGATTAGAAAATATCGATAATATGCTTTTGTTCAAGGACTTCTTTTCATGTTTTCAATTTCTTTAGAAACCAAAATTTTAATTCCCTGACTTTTGTAAATGGCACGACTTATTGGGTCATTGATTTTTGTTATACTTCTATGTCATAGATTTATTCCTTAAGGCCTTCGTGAATAAAGAAGGAAAGTAGTGGTGAATAGAAGCTTCAGGCTTGGAAGTTAGAGATATCATATAAAAAAAAGGTTTTATCGAGTTATTGCAATAGCTAACTGTTTGTAATTCTGTACCGGACAAAGAGTTTGAAGAGCGATTTCAAGAGATTAGCTCTTACGAGGATGACCATTTTATTTGTATAATTGAAGATGATTGATTTGGGAAGATTGTCATGACTAGAGTGTGTTTGTTGAAGAGAAATTTATAAGAAATTGTGTGGTTAACTCCAATGCTCGTGGGCAACAGTTGGGAAAGAAATTATTGGGTTCCTGACGGATCATACTTGCTCAATGCGGTGCTATAAGGTGATTTTTGATCGCAACTTTGAGAGTAAAGCATTTTCTATGGATTCAAGTAGAAAGAGACGAGGGGTGTATTCAATTAAGATTTTAATAGATTTATAAAGACTCTATATGAGATATTCAATTAGAATTTTTAAAAACTTAAAAAAAATCTATAAAAGTAAAGTGATATTCAATTGTGATTTATAAAAACTATAAAAATAAGGTAGTATTCAAAAAGTTACCAACTTTTATAAGTATCAGATTTTTAAATACTTTTCATGTAATTATATAAATACAAAATCTTTACAAAAGTCTTTCACTTTCACATAAAATTTCAACATACTTTTTCATAATGTCTTTGATAAATATATAACATTGCAAAAGTCATTGACAGAAAAAAAAGTCTATTAATATTTTTTAAAATTCTAATTTAATACACTCCTATTAGATGGGGAACTATTTCAACTGAGAACCATTTCATATAATTTCCGAATCAACACTCTAAATCCTAACAATTACATCCCTCTCAATTTTTTTGAAATATATATAATAGTATGTAATTTTATACTATTTTTTAAAAGTTGCTCCTTTTGAATAATATTTAAAGTCTAGTATATAATTTTTTGTACTTCTGATATAGGGTTCTGGTTTTACCACTATGAATTTGATATCATTGATGTAGATTCTATATAGGAGAATTCTCATAAAATTTTATTATGTATTTTTATTGTTAACTTTTAGATACTGTTCAGTATTAAATTAATTTCACATTATTTTGTGAATATATTTTCAAAGTTTGGATGTCTATTTTAAATGAAAATTTATTACTAATTTTAATTATTCATTATAAATGATAAATATTTTTTTTTTAAAATTTTGTGCTGAATTTTTTTAGAGAACATTTGATGTGAAAACAAAGTAATAGCTAAATTTAAAATTTGAAAATTTACATATTATTTTTACTATCTTTTCTTTTCTCATTTTATTTATTTTTCACTTATCATTTAATTTCTCTTATAAGGACATTCACATAGATAATAATCGTATGCATAAAAAATTATACAGGAATATTAAAGACATTCTCTATTTTTAGACATTTTCTACTATTCACCTTCTAATTTTTCAAAAATAATTTTTTCTTGAAACAAATTGCGTAGCACATAATTTTCAAGCACTTGTTGCGTTGCATGCGTTATCAATAAATTATTGAAGGTGCACGGAGTTTAATTGAAAGAAATAAAATATGAGAAATTCAAATAAAAAAAAGGTAAAAACATGAGGGGTTCCAATATATATTTTTGTGAGGGACAGGAATTAAATAAAAAGATAGCAAAAACGTGAGGGGTTCTAGAGTATATTTTGCAAAAGTAGAAAGAAAATTTTAAGCGACCGAAATTTAACTTTTTTTTTTTCAAAATTACCAAAACTTTTTGTTTTTTTCATTTTAATCAAACATATTTTTCACTTTTACATTTTTTTTTCAATTTTACTTTTTCTTCTTTTCTCTTTCCTTCTCTTTTCATTTGCAGTCATTTTCTTAGTTGTTTCTCTGCTTCTCACATTCGCAATTATCGTCAGCCTGAAACTTCGCGATTTATGCACGAAGAGCTTTGTGTGCCTGGCCAAGTCCTCAATCTTCGAATCCCTAGTGGAGAACAAAGTGGTGACCCCCGAAGAGGAGACAAACTAATGAGACAGATTTTACTGCCAAGCCTACATCTACTTCAGTAACCATCAATGTAGTTGCACCAGCTGAACATGCCATTCATTCCAGCTCGCATATCTCGGAAGTTGAAGGAGTATTTGCTGAAGTAACTTAGAATTTCATGAATTTACTTTTGCTTTCATCCATTTGATGTATACATGTTAGTTGGTTAGTATAGTTTGTTGTGTAACTTTAGCCTAACTGTCAAGTAGGCAGTTACCTTTCTGTTACAGCTGCTCTATATAAGCAGCTTCATTTCTTCTTCTTCAATTAATGAGAAAGTTTATCTTTCTTTTCATTTTCTCAATTCATTCTTAATATGGTATCAGAGCATTGAAAAGATCATTCTTGATCTTAAAGCTTTCTTCTTCTTCTTTGTTTTGCTTTTAAGTTTTGTGTTTGTAATCATGAGTTCTGTAACAGCCCAAATGACCAGACCTAAGGAGACACCTTCAAGCCCATTCTTTTTGCATCCAAGTGAAAACCCATCGCTCGCACTCGTTTCTCCTGTTCTCAATGGTACAAACTATCATTCTTGGTCAAGGGCGATGAAGATGGCATTACTTTCCAAAAACAAACTTGAGTTTATCAATGGTACCATCCTAGTGCCAGAGTCAAGAGATCCTATTTACCTAGCTTGGCGAAGATGCAATACGATGGTATTATCTTGGATCTTGAATTCTCTTTCACCTTCCATTGCATAAAGTGTTATTTAGCTAGACTCTGCCATTGATGTCTGTGGTGATCTTTACGAAAGATTCCAAGCAGGAGATCTTTTTCATGTGGCAGAGCTTTAAAAAGAGATTTTCACTCTTCAGCAGGGACAAAATTCAGTTATAGATTATTTTACCAATTTAAAGATATTATAGGATGAGTTTATGAATCTCAAGCCTCTTCCAAATTGTTCTTGCAATCCCACTTGCAATTGTGGTGCCATTTCCTTATTCAAGAAGTATTATGACTCTGACCATGTTATACGCTTTCTCAAGGGTCTGAATGAGAGCTTTGCCACAGTGAGATCACAAATAATGATAATAGATCCCCTCCCAAGCATTACTAAGGTTTTTGCCTTAGTCATACAACATGAAAGACAACTGCTCACTACTGGTGAACCATCTGCAGATCATATGGCCTTTTATAACAGAGGTTTTGTGCCTACAAAAGAAACGAAGAATTAAGGTCAAATCTGGCAGAACCATAATCAAAAGAAATCATATAATTCCAATGCCAAAAGACCATATTGCACGCATTGTGGTAAAATGGGACACACTATTAACAAGTGTTACCATAAACACAGTTTTCCAATTTGTTACAAACTAAAGGGCAGAACAGGATTTGCTAATCAAGTAGAGACTGATATGATACAAGATAACTGCAATTCTGAAAATAATCAAGATATGGGTAATACTGGCTTAATTCCACAGCAATATAGTCAATTGTTTGCAATGTTTCAATCGATGGCCAAGAATACTATGTATAGAACAGGAGAGGGATCATCAAATGGAGCTAATGATTCAGTTCCTGGAGGGCAAGGACCAATTGCTGCAGCATCTATAGTTCAACACTCTGGTAGTTTGGTACCCCATTTTAACCAAGAATTTTCTTCTTCTCCTAACTTTTGTATGATTTTTTCAATCCTTGCACCTCCTAAAGATCACATACTTTGGATTTTAGACACAGGAGCCATTGATCACATAGTGTGCTCACTAATCTTTTTCACATCCTATGCACCAATTACAAATTTCTTTGTTAAACTACCCAATAATATGAAAGTTCAAGTTTCACATATAGGCACTGTCCAGTTGAACAAATACATATTGTTATAAAAAGTCTGACACATACCACAATTTAGTTTCAATTTGATCTTAGCTTCAAAACTCACCCTTCATTCATGCTGTTCCATAACATTCACTAGCAATCTTTGTATTGTCCAGGAACTGTAGATTGAGAAGAGGATTGGCTTAGCTAAGCAGTCACAAGGATTATATCATTTTGATTTTGATGCAACCAATTTCTTTGTACCTTTACCCTATATTTCTAAAGCATATTCATGTTCTGTAAAAGATGATACTGAAGCTTTATGGCATTCTAGTTTATGTCATGTCTCCAATAAAAGAATACATCAATTAGTTGAAATTTGCAATTTCCATGTATTTCCTTCTGATTTTGTGTGTGATGTTTGTCATTATGCCAAACAGAAAAGGCTACCCTTTCCAGTTAGTGATAGCAGATCCATTTAACCATTTGAAATCATCCATGTTGACATTTGGGGCCCTAGTAGTACTTCAATGCGCGGTCATAGATACTTTCTCACAATAGTAGATGACTATAGCAGATTCACATGGTTATTCTTATTGAAAGA
Organism: Balakata baccata; assembly: GCA_949630135.1. Taxonomy (NCBI): domain Eukaryota; kingdom Viridiplantae; phylum Streptophyta; class Magnoliopsida; order Malpighiales; family Euphorbiaceae; genus Balakata; species Balakata baccata. The sequence continues at coordinate 72,810 of CATIWF010033239.1, forward strand.
TAAGGCAGAAGTTAAAGCTCACTTACAAGCCTTTATAGTCCATGTCTCAAACCAATTTCAGAAAATAGTCAAATCAGTAAAAAGTGATAATGGTAGTGAATTCTTTATGACTGATTTTTACCTGAAACATGAGATCTTGCATCAAACTACCTGTGTAGAAACCCCATATTAAAGTTGTTATTGAGCGAAAGCATCAAGATATCTTGAACATAATTCGAGCTCTTAAGTTTCAAAGCTATATGCCTAATCATTTTTGGAGTGAACTTGCTGCACATGCTGTGCATATTTTAAATAGAATCCCATATATTGCAATCCATAACAAAATTCCTTATGAGTTACTATATGGTCAGCCACCAGATCTGTCACATTTGAGTCTTTGCTTTGCTAGTACTTTACAAAACAATAGAACAAAATTAGATCCTAGAGCCATCAGATGCATTTTTGTACGATTTAAAATAGGAACCAAGGGATATAAGCTGTATGATTTGAATAGTGGTCGAATTTTTGTTTTACGAAATGTCATTTTTTATGAAAATAACTTTCCTTTTCAATATCACTCTTTTTCACATACTTCAGATTCTTAACTTGTTTTACCTAGACCAATCTTAGAAGATCATTCTGATTTCTCATTCACCATACCTTAGAATGATTTTCCATCTATTCCTCTTAACAATTCCGATAATAATTCTCAAGAGTCTATCTCCACCTCCTCCAGAGATTAGGCTCGGAGATCTAGCATAATTAGACAACAACCCATCTATCTCAGAGATTACCATTGCAATGTCCTTGGTGACCTGCCTCAAGCTAATCTCATTCCTCTGTCTACAACTATCAAACCAGGTATTCTTCATCTCTTTTCTTCTGTTCTTTCATACTCTAACCTCTCAGTAAACCATAGATACTTTGTAGCTTCTATCTCAGTACCATTAGAACCTAAAACATATAATTAAGCAGTCAAATTTCTAGAGTGGTGAACTGCCATGCAAACAGAATTAGATGCCTTGCAATCCAATAATACATGGGAGCTTACACAACTGTTGAAAGGAAAACAAGCAATTGGTTGCAAATGGGTCTTCAAGACCAAGTTCTTGGCTGATGGCAGTATCGAACGGCACAAGGCCAGGTTGGTGGCCAAAGGTTTTACCCAAAATCCTGGCATTGACTATTTGGACACCTTCTCACTAGTTGTCAAGATGGTAATTATCAGAGTATTACTTGTTATTGCTGCTGTCAAAGGTTAGCATCTTCACCAACTAGATATAAACAATGCTTTTCTGTATGGAGACCTTTCAAAGGAAGTGTACATGCAGCTGCCGCCTGGTTTTCAAAGCTCCAATCCCTCAATAGTATGCAAACTAACAAAGTCCTTGTATGGCCTCAAGCAAGCTAGCAGACAGTGGCACTCCAAACTCACTGATGCCTTACTGTCTCAAGGATTCACTCAAGCTGCTGTAGATTGTTCAATTTTCCTCAAACGATCTGAATCAAGCTTTTTTGCCCTTTGTGTCTATGTCGATGATGTGATACTTGCCAATAATGACATGGAACAAATCACTGCTATTAAAGGTTTTCTCCATGACAAATTCAAAATCAAAGATTTGGGTGTCTTAAAAGTATTTCTTAGGCCTTAAGGTTGCTCGATCCCACAAAGGAATCAACTTATCTCATAGGAAATATACTCTTGAGCTTCTCACAGAAAATGGCTCCCTTGAAAGTAAGCCTGCATGCACTCCTATGGTTCCTTTTAATCAGCAACAACAAACCTCTCAGCCTCTAGTTGATATTTCAACATACAGAAAGTTGATAGGTAAGCTTATTTACCCGACAAATACTAGGCCTGACATTAGCTTCGCAGTCCAACATCTTTCTCATTTTTTGGACAGCCTTACTAATCAGCATCTCAAAGCTGTTCATCGAGTTCTCAGGTACCTCAAGACCAGTCCAGGTCAAGGGTTATTCTTCCCAGCAGCTACTGATTTGCAAATCAAAGCTTATAGCGATTTTGATTGGGCTACTTGCCCTCAAACTAGAAAGTCCATCACAGGCTACTGTCTTTTTATTGGCGATTCTCTAGTGATTTGGAAATCTAAGAAACAGACTACCATTAGTTAAAGGCAGGCATCATTCACCTCATGCCTATTTCCTCTGCTCATCAGATAGCAAATTTTTTCACAAAGCCCTATCGATCTCCATAATTGAACTATCTCAAGTCCAAGCTAGGACTTCAAAACATCTTCCTTCATAGCTTTAGGGTGGGGGGGTAATAAGGCAGATTTTACTTCCAAGCCTACATCTACTTCAGCAACCATCAATGTAGTTGCACCAGCTGAACATGCCATTCATTCCAGCTCGCATATCTCGAAAGTTAAGGTAGTTGCTAAAGGCAAGTAGTATTTGCGGAAGTAACTTAGAATTTCATGAATTTACTTTTGCTTTCATCCATCTGATGTATACGTGTTAGTTGGTTAGTATAGTTTGTTGTGTAACTTTAGCCTAACTGTTAACTAGGCAGTTACCTTTCTGTTACAGCTACTCTATATAAGCAGCTTCATTTCTTCTTCTTCAATTAACGAGAGAGTTTATTTTTCTTTTCATTCTCTCAATTCAATCTCAATATGAACGAATGCAAAAGTTCGTACAAAGAAACTCTTGATTCTATAGATTCCTCTGGAGGCTTTCTTATCATGTACAATCGCAATAACATATCAATTTGTTTACAAATTTTGTTGTTTGATGAAGAAAATTTTGAATAAGATAGTTGAATTTGATTCGAATGTGGAAGCAAAGCAAATTTTTGGATGGTTTAATTTGGAAATTAGGTTACCAGTATGAGGCGATTGAATTTACTTGCTTATGTTTTTCAAATGGGAGAAGTTGATTTGATTTGGTGATGTAAGAGAGTTGCTATGTGTGAGAGTTTCAGTTTTGTAGAGAGTTAAATGATAATGCTTTGGGATTGGTGGAAATTTGTGATATTGAGTATTTAAGGCCATCTATAATTATTCTTATTTTCCTTTTACTTCTATTAAGCAAGGTATTTCGAAAGTGTAACTAAATATATATAAAATATTCTAAACGAATTATTAAGATTTTTTTAATATATATTTAAAATATTTTCAAAATATTTTTATAAAAATTTTAAAATACTAAAAATATATTGAACTAATATATATTTAAAATATTTCTAATTATACTGAATTTATATATATATATATATATTAAAAGCATATTAGAATCAAATGTTTTTTTTTTTTATATTTTGAAATAACTTTTTAAGCACAGTTATTTTTATAATATTCTAGGTGTTAACGTTAGTTTTGAAGAAAAAAAAATTTTGTACCGAGATATTATTATAATATTAATTTTTTTTTTTGGGTCATATTTTAAAATTTCACAGCTACAAATTCGGCTAATGGATCTATCTCGGTTCGGGCAGTGGAGTCGTAAACTGATCCATGACAGTGTCCGATGAAAATTATTTCTGTGATCACCGAATCAGGCGACCAATAGTAATCCTTGGACTCGGAGAGAGTGAAGAAGGAAAAAGCTCTCTAAAACTTCCTCAACTACCGGTGATTGCGCCCTATAAAGGTATTTATCCTCTGTCTTTTGTATATTCTCTTTGTTTCCCAAGAAATTGAGGTATAGTTGGAGAAAGAAGAGCTCGAAAAAAGTTCTTTAAAAAACTTTAATACCCAATTGAATTCGAACATCTTTGCAAAATTTCATGCTGTTTAATTTCTTAGATAGTAAAAATGATCTAATTAGGGTTTTGTTTTATCATATATAATGTTCTCTTTGGAATTGATATATGCACTTGAGAGTTTTTTTTCCTGGTTTTCCAGCTTCGATTCGTTCATTAAAATCTACAAAATTCATATTTTTCGCCTTATCTGCTTTATTTCAGCAGTTTTCATGTTATTTCTGACGATGAACGAGCTTAAAAAGCTCAATTCGTATTACATCTCTGGTTTCATGTTTAGATGTCAACTTGGTTGAATGTTTCTTTTCTCCTTGTTCTTAATTAACAGTTAATTTTACTTAACGTTTTATATGCAGGTAGAGCTATGCTTTGAGAGTTTTTGGGGCAAGGTTCTGGCAGTGTCAAGGATTTCTCGAGAAGGGAGCCCTAGTAAATTAAAGTGATGTGGACAAATGTTTTTAGAATTGTAAGTTATTTGGTCCCTCTAACTACTTTCTCTTGTTTTTTTTTTGTGCTCTATTAGATTTCTGAGTTTTATTGCTAGCAAATACTTGATCTTAAATTAGAGCACTTTGCTTGAATTCACTGCTACATTGATGTTGGATAATGGGGGAATTAATCTTGCAATTTTTTTTATCTTAAGGATTTTATACCTGCTGTTGCAAATGATATTAAATCTTATCCAAGTCCTTTAATAAGGTGTAGTTGTGCCACTGAGTGGGTATCCATTCTAAGCTTTTTCTTTCCCAGCGTCTTTTTTTCCCCATTCTTTATACATCTTCAAATTGTTCTGCATCCATTATCTGTTTTCTTCTGAAATATATTTTCTATGTTTATGCTGAAATATTTGAAGAGTCTGGTTGATTTTGCTGCTAGTATATTTCTGTTGTTGAATTGCTGTGCCCTTTTTCTTGGTTGTTGTTAGAATTGAGTGTTGTGTGTAATCGATATTTTGTGCATGAAATGGGGGATGTTTGTTTCTCCTGGAAGTCTACTGGTACGTACATTTCCATTTTGTATTTGAGAGAGGCAATTGGTTTTACATGTTATATAATATATACAATTGATGTTTTTGCTTCTGAAACTTGATCCTTTTCTGCGTACTGTCATTGGGTAATGTTTATTAATCATTACATTAATCTTTGAATTTGATGCTAGTATCTATGTCTACAGGGAGGTCTTCATCACATATCATGGTTCCAGTTTCTCCCTAGTGAATCTGATTTGAATTCTCTACCAGATGGGAGGTTAAGTCATCAACATTATTATGATCTTTGTATTCTGTAAAAGCAAATTTGCATCTGAATAAAGGTACATGCCATTTCATTCTTAAAATGACTGATAAAATATGCATCTTTGGAGGTTTTGCAGTATTAAATTAGAGCAGAAAGATGCTGCTACATGGCTCGTGCTTTGGTCTCATTTGCAGTTGCAGAAAGATGGATTTCTCAGCACTTGGACCAATTCCTTTGTTGGACCTTGGGATCCATCTCAGGGTCGGCACAATCCGGGTGAGGATTACAAAAAATGATCATGTACTAGCTATGCGATCATTAATACCATTTAGGAAGGGAAGGAAAAGAATTAAATTTATCATGTGTAGGTTTTGGTGCTTCTGATATTTGTGTAATTACCTGACAGATGAGAAAATCAAACTGTGGCTTTTTCTTCCGGGCTGTCATTCTTCTGTTGTTGAAAGTGCTCAGGCTGTAGTGTCTAGATTAAGAGGTAAATTGGTTTCCAAGCTTTTATTGCTTTTTCTTTTCCCTCTCTCTCTGTCTCTGTCTCTCTGTCTCTCTGTCTCTCTCTCTCTCTCTCCCCTTGAAATTCTTATTGTCATTGGTCTGGTCGGTAATGATTGTCTTTTTGTTCCTTTGACCAAGTAACCAATGATTACTCAATATGTTTTTTGGCATTGTTTTCTTATGGTATTTGATTATATGGTGAGTGATATATTATTAACATTCTAAATTTTTGTGTGTATAATTAAGTCGTTGCATCTGGTGTTTGGGTGGCTCCTGGAGACTCTGAAGAGGTTGCTGTGGCCCTTTCTCAGTCTTTACGGAATTTTATAGAAAAGTAAACTTTCTTTCATTTCCTAGACTGCAAGCACCAAATGGCATCCATCATAGTCCTTTGTTGAGAATTTTTTATATTGAAATTGGCAGAGCACTTGTTGGACTTTCTTACATGAGATATGGAGATGTTTTTTCAAAGTATCACCCTTCCCAAAGTGAAGGACTCTTCAGGTTTGATGCAATTCATTATTTATGAGTTATACTGCCATAGTATAAATATTTAAGTACTAGTCAATAACTTGACCAATTTATTGTAATTCTAATGGCTGCAATTTTCTTTCCTCTTCAACAATGGAAAAATGGATAGTAGTCTTAAGCCCAAATTTTTGTCCATCTTCGTTGAAAGAAAATTAAAATTGTCCTATGTAATCCAAAAGTTCTTTGAAAATCTTTTGGTCAGACAGAATTCTGATTTGACATCCTACACTACAGTCACAAAAGGGGTCCTTTTCCTAGCAAATACATGTGTCAAATTTCATGTTGACTGTTAATGTTGCTTGTGCTGAGTTGGAGACTTTGAGCTTTCTACTAGAGTTGTAATAGTTGTAAAATCCTTACTGTTTGATGCATTAATGTTTCTTTTTCAAGAATTCAAACAACATGGACTGATTTTAAAGATATTTTTAGATCTGTTATTTGTTAATGTATGATGCATGTATTTCTTTCATCAATTTGCAACTAAATTGCTGTGAAATTTTTCCATGCAATTAGTCATTGGGTCCTATTTAACTTATTCATTTGACATTTTTATAAGCAATTGAGTTGAATTAATAAATGGTTATTAGTAATTTAAATGTGTATAACAATAATTTTTATTATTTAGTCTAAATTGTTGGATGTAATATTTATTAATTATTCTGACATTTTTCTGATGAATTGACCTGGTTATCAAAAATTTAATGCTAAGATTGAGAATATGTAATCATGAAGTTTTAACTTATTGCTAATTAAAGAATAAATCTAAGGATTTAGTCCAATTTTGAATTGTGATAAATATTTTTTCTGGGGTCAAATAAATCATATAACCAACTTCAACATTTTTATTAATTTTGTCTAGCTCCAGGGAACCCTAGCCTCAATATATCTGTTATCAGCACCAAAACTCTGTATCTATTTTGAACTTGCACCTAAATTGCTGTGAACCAGAATTAGCTTTCATAATTAGTTTTATAAACCCTAGCCTCACTACATTTGCATCTTTACTTTCATAATTAGCTTTCTTCCTAGTTCACTTGCATCTTTCCGTGCTTCATTTCTAGCAGTCATACCATATGTTCCAACTCTACCAACCACCTCTTACTATGCCTCTTGCATCTTTTGCTAAAACAACATTTCATCTGTGCTGATTACATTTCAAATTCGCAATGGTTCTCATCTTGCTTAAGCTTCTCAAAGGTAAGTGATAGTTGACACAAATACAAAAATTGTTAACTATAGTTGAAGTAATTCAAATAAAAGGAGACCATTGGATTGGTTGATATTTATGTTTTTTTGTTTCCTTCTCTGAGAAAAATCTTGTCTCTTGACATTGTGTGTGAAGAGATTTTAATGTTTCAACTTGGTCCTTAATGGTTTTAGGTTTTGTCATGTAACGAATCCCGTCTTCTATTTCCTACATTTACTTGGTTAAAGTTGGTTATTCTGTATTCCCAAAACAGCTTGGAATCTTATTTTCCCACAATTGGGCTTTTTTATACCCTTCAAGAACCTTTTTTTTTTTCTATTTTTGATATAAAGTTATAAGAGATTCCTGGTGTCTATTGAGGATCTGAATCAGATGAAATAAACTTCTGTCATAAATATAGAGGCATTAACTGTGTTACAGAGCTTATAATTCACTTTCCCTCCAATTTTATTCTTATAAACTGCTTATGATAGTCTATGATTGTAGTTTCATTTCATCATCTGAGTTTCTGTGATCATATTAGGACTTTTTTTTTCTAAAAACAAATTTTCAATGGTATTTTTGCAGGAGACAGCCTACCATAGAGTTCATCTTTGCTGCCACTGAAGAGGCAATCTTTGTGCATGTTTTAATTTCTGCAAAGTTAGTAGAATTTCATACCTTAGATTGTTATTGGGTCCTGACATTTGCTGTGGCATAATGCTTATTGTATTTTTATTGATCTGTCTTATTTGTTTTTAGGTATATCCGAGCACTTTCAGGGGGTGACATAGAGAGAGTGCTAAAGAATTCTGCTAAGGGTTCTGGTTACAGACTTCCAGGTTGGCTAATTATGCTGGATTATACTCCCATTAGTAAATATGTGCATTAAAAATGATAGTATGCTTAATTCCTTGAAGGCCGCCATATGGAGATGTACTCCATATCCTTGGCTTTGTATACTATTTTATACAGTTACATCCTTTTGTTATATTTATCAACTTTTGTTGAAAATATGTGGGTTGGAGAAGAGGGGAGGTGGGGACTTCAAGAGGGCAAAGGGAAACATAATCTATTCGTCTTCAAGGGTGTCATTATGTGTTAAATCCTAGATTGGGTATGTACTAGGAGACTTGGGTTGTATTTGGAGGATCAAAGACCTAACCACATGAGGTGCCTTTTAAACGGTAAAATCATGAATCTTCATGGTCAAAGTGGATGATTCCTTATATTTGTTTCATCTCTACTAAACATTAGATTCATTCTGCATGTGGCAGTTTTTTTTTTTCTAGACATAAAAACTAGAACTATCAGATATATTTGGTTTGGATAATAAATAACCAAGAAGAGTTTTCTTTTGAAAAAAATAGATGTATCTGTGAGGGGAAATTATGTTCAATTAAACTACAGTAAATCATGTTTGGAACTTAAAGAGAAAATCGACAATCCCATTAAAAAATATACAGGGGAGAAAGAACAAAAAATGGTAGAATGACTCCGATTTTTGCGAGTGGCTGGTATCACTTCTTCAAGTTTTAAAATCAGACATGAAAACAAACTGATATTGCTACTGGTTCGTGTTTCCATAGGTTCCACTAGTTTCTGGTCTGTTCAAGCAGATAATATTGTCAAGACTATGATCCTGTGACATTTCAATTATTAAATATTCTTTTGCAGATTCAAACTAACAATTCTTAACAATATCAAATCTTTAAGTTTCATGCACCTGCAAAATGTTTTGCAAAACCAAATCTTATATGTATGAGTAAAGTGGGACCATGGAAATGAAAGAGAAAGACTCGTTGGAAACTGGGATCAGGAAAGGTGCTTGAGAGAACCTGATCTTCTCTAGGCATTTTCAATTTGGATTGTTTTCTTTGGTTTTTCCATGTATTCATTGTTTAAAGTGTTTCCTTTCTCTGTTCCTTATTTAACTTTAATATAGGTACAAAATGTAAAAGGGTTGTTATACAAATGGACTTGGTTTCTTTCGTGGAGAGATAATGAAGATAAATATATGAATCTGAAAAGGAATACTTTCTTTCTTTTCTGTGTTGATTTAGGAGGCAGGAAAAAAAAAGCAAAGACTACTCCACACCAAAATCAAACCCAATAAAGAAGAGCAATAGCTTAAATATCTCCCACCCTGAAGCAACATCCACTTGTAATGCAATTCCAAGGCAATTGGTTAGTATTGATTGCGTGTTGTTTTAACGGAATTGGGTTTTATCAGTTTTGTCTTAGTTAGCTGGTTTTTTTAGTTTTGACCAGATTTGCATATAATTGATGCTCACATGCAAACTTGACCAGGTGCATGTGAGACCAGTTCTTGATTTAACTTTGATCTGCTGGTCCTCTTTGGTTTTGGATATGAATACTTCAATGGATGCTTGGGCATCATACCTTCCTCAAAAAGTGAGACCATACATGGGGGACCTCATAGTGGTATATGTCACAATGAAATCATATTGTCTCCTGCAGGCCTTGGAGGGATAGTTCATAATAATTGGGTAGAAAGGAATTAGGGAACTTAAATTGGAGTTAGATATACTCTTGGAGATTGATAGTAGATGCAGATGGTGGAGTTTCTCATGCTAGCAACCTAAGAAGCTTGTCATCTGAAAGTTCTATTCAACTTTTAGGCTATATTCAAGATTATGCAGGGATATATAGTGCAGTTTGCTGGAGTGAAAAAAGTAGTTAAGTGGATTATGTGCATCTTGGATGAACAAACACTATGTTGACTAGTTTATGTGCAAGCCGGAAGGACACTATGCTAATGACCAAGTTACTATTGCAATTTCTATTGGTGTTGCTACTACTTAAACAACTCAAGAGAATGAAACCAAGGAACACTTGGAGCAATTTCGATCTGTTGGCTTACACATCCATTCCTTGCATATAGAGATTTAAGTCATGAAATTTGTGGTGGAAAGAGAAGTTTATCCAAGCAAAGTCTTCTCTTAGAAATTGTGAAAAGAAGTTATATGAGGGGGCAGGATGTATTGAGAAGGAACTTATTTTGTTCGGGTGCACTACTATAGAAGACAAGCTTCAAGGTCTTTCAGACTTCAAGACTTTTTCTAAAGTTGGGATTGAGATGTGGGTCCTAATAAAAGACAAGATAGGAACAACAATTAATATAGCATATGCTTGCTACTTAATTAGCAATGAGATGAAATAATTTATTATCAGTTCGGAAACTTGCGATCAGAGAAGTTAAGGACAAGGGTGACCAAGTAGAAATTGTTGGCTTTATTTAGGAAGGATTGAAAAGGGGCTCCAATCAAGTTGATCCAGCTATATATGAGAAATATGTCAAGGCTTATTCGTTGGAGCTGAATGTTTTTTTTTTTTGGAAGTTTTTATAACCTGACCCAGGGAGAATGATGCAGGAGCAATCAAGTTAAATTAGGATTTCATATTTTGATTTTTTAGTCTTCAGTTTTCCTTCTTTATATAGGATCCCTATTTAGTAACAAATTTTACTTAATTAGGAATATTTTTTTAGTTTTCCTTCTTTATTTAGGATTTTAACTTATTAAAGTTATTAATACTTAATAAATAGAAAAACAAGTTAGTTTATACAACATTTTAATTCTAAGGGTGTCCTTACCACAAATTATTTTCAATGGTTCCAACCAGAGTCACCCTATTCTATCCCTAATTCTTGAAATCTAATTGCCCCTAAACTCATCCCTTATGTCAAATTATGAATGACTTGGCAGTTGTCTATGTTGGGTTTTTGCATGCTTATTGTGCAAAATGGTCTTCATCCTTTACATGTTTGCCTTTCTCATTGCCACCTACTGGGTAGATATAAGGTTGATTGAGGGCCCCCTTTTCTTCCCCTTTCTTCGTTCTTTTTTATCGCTTCATACATGTTATCCATGATTCCACCTTTCTGCTTTACATTTTCTTATTATTGTCTTGCAGTGATTGTTTCTCCACATGGTATGCGGGGCTGGCTCACAGGACGTTGTCCAATTGATCTTGTCAAGCAAATATATTTCAGGTGGTTCGTTTAATTTATTTGTTTATTTGTATATTCACTCTCTTACCCTTTTCTAGGATGTATGGGATAGTTGTGCTGCAGATGATGATGTTTTGATTAAAATTCTTTAACTATCTCATTTTTCTCTTATACAGTTCTAGGAAGCTTAGGACATCAAATGGATCTATTAATCTTCCATATCATGTTTCTCAAGGGCATGGTTCTCAGTCAAGGAGGCAAAATTGCTATGTTGAAGTTACACTCGGTTGTCCTACATCAGAAACTGAGAAGGGATTGCAATCAAACTCAAATTTGATGAAGAACTTACCTAAAAATCATGTGGTGGGAAAAGATGATCATAAGGGATCACTAGATCAAATATTATTACATGAGAAAACATATATTTATCCAATTGAGGCAGTTGTTGTTCCAGTCTTGCAAACATCATTTGCTAGATCATCTCTGAAAAGGTATATTTAAATTTTATCCCATTTGGATCAAGGCATTCCCTATGGACTTGTGGGCTTAATATGTTAATGTTTTGATATAGTATGGACTTTAGGAAGTGAGTGATAGCTACTAATTGTCTATTTTGTCACACCTAAGGGACATAATCTATCATGGAAATTTCCTTTGTTCTTCTACCCTACTTTGTATGTGCACTTCCATTAACCTGCATGGTCCAAGAAGATACTGCATGTTGTGTTTTGTTTCAAGCTTAAACCTAGCTTTGTTTGATTTTAAAGTTTATTATATGTGATTGTATAAACATTAATGGTGTTCTTGCAGATTTTGGCTCCAAAATTGGATAGGACCTTCATTGCTTGGTTCATCTTTCTTTATTCATTGGTTAGTGCTTTTCTTCTTGTATGAAATTCCAAATTCAACTCTTATGCTATGCTTTTTCTTAAGAGCTTGTTGGTTTGCCAAGAATCAAGGCATTAACTGAAACTGGACTAATATAATTTTGAAACTGTTGTCTTTATAATAACCAAACAGCTTCATAATGTACAACCTTCCAAATCTATGGTGAACCAAATAATTTGGTAACAACTCAGTTTCTTCTTGATTCCACTTGATTTGGTTCGTGTTCTAGATTTTGAACCAAATGGGCCCTAAAAGAAGATGACTATTGAGATTAGTTTGACATTCAATTTGTGTATGCAAGTGCCAAAAGAATAAAGAGAATGACGGCAACTAGGGGTGAGCCAAACTGAACCGAACCATATTGAATTCGGTCTATTCAGTTAGGTTTATTCGGTTGGTTATTTTTTTAAACTTTGGTTTATTTAGTTTGATTCGGTTGACAATATTTGAAAAACCAACTAAACCGAACTGACCGAACTTTTTTATACATATATATTTTTTATAAATTTTATAGTAATTAATTCTAATTTTTATGTAAAATAAAAGAAACTATAGTTTATAATAATTAATTTTTTTACATGCTAGTTGATAAAATCATGAACTATGACAATTTATTCTAATTTGTGTTAACTAATTTTAATTTTATGGTAATTAATAAAATTATGACGATTGATTTTAATTTATAAAGTTTTTGGTTTTAGTTTATGATAATTTATAAAGTTATGATAATTGATTTTAATTTATATTACATGATAAAGCTAGTATGATTGATTTTAATTTTTTAAAATTGATAAAATATTATGATAATTATAATTTATGTTAATTAATAAATTAATTTACAAACCAATTAAACTAAACCAAATTAAAATATTTTGGTTTGGTTCACAATATATTTTGGTTCAACGTTTTTCCCATATATATCAGTTTGGTTTGGTTTATTGAAATTCGGTTCGGTTTACAACCGAACTGATGCACACCCCTAAGGGCAACCTCACAAAAATTAGGTTAGGCTTATATCTGGAGTGGAACATGTGTTGTAGTTTGTTGAGATGGGATATTTGCAAAACTCTTGTGATTTCTAGCATGCTTGTCACTCATATGAGTTGAAAGAGAGATATTGTAAATAGATTAGTTGCCATAAATGGGGGCATCCATAAATCCCTAGTTTGCAAAATGAAGATCTAAATGATAGTTTTTCCCTACTAGTGTTGGGTAGTAGGGATGATAATTGTAGGTATGCACAAAGGAATATATATACTTGTTGGTGGATGATATAAATTGTCATGCATTTACATGCACCAATGCATGCTTAGTTCCCTGTTTTCTTTAAAGCAACGAAGTGGATTTGTTGTTGTCACCTAATAGATATTTGATACATTTTCTTAGTGCTTAAACTAAATATTGGCATAATTTAGCTCTTATTGTCAGTATTTTTCCTTATGTTCTTTTTTCCCCTTTTTTTATTGCTTTTATGATTATTTTGCTTGCATCAAGTAATAATGATGATAATGTTAAAGGGTAGGTCTTGATCTTGAATCCTCATTTTGTCCCAAACATTTCAGTTGCGGCGATATAGATAATATGGAGGGATCTTGGATTGAATCTAATGGGATGCATATACAGTGTGGATACAATAGTAGTAGCAATAGTAATAGTAGCAGCATTGGCTCCATAAGCAGCAGCTCCAGTGATGGTGATAATAAAATGACCACTGAAACTGGTGACCTTGAAGCGGATGCAGATTCATTATCGTGTAGACAATCTGGTTTATCTTCTAACAATCAGCTGGAAATTGATGGCCCCAAATTGGTATTGCATTTTTTTCTATTTCATATTCTTAGCTTTTTATCATTGTTATATTCATGCATTTAGGTGCTGATACTTATTTGAGCAATTTCCTGAAGGCTCCTTTAAATTGCATGAATTGTTGATCCGCTTTGGGTCTAATGATTCGTTTTAAGTATGAGCTTGAAGTTAGGTGAGATGAAATTGAAACAACGATTAGATCACTGAGATCATTGAACTTTGCATAATAATCTAATGTGCTGCTATGTTTCTCCTATAAGCAATGAAAATAATTGTGGTGGGAGAAGAGAGTCATTGAAGGTTGTGGTTTGTAGGAAAATTAGAGATTTATTTCCTATTTAGAATATTTCCTTTTCTTATTTTTTTCCTTTTTTATTCTTTGATTCTAGGATAGAAGTTCTATATAAACTTGTACATTTCTTTGTAATGATTAGAAAGGAAATGCAGAAAAGAAATATTTCTCCTTTTCCAACAAGGTATCAGAGCCTGATTCAAAAAATCTCAGGTCTGTGTTTGAGGAAACCCTAGATTAAGGTTGCCTTACCTTGACCTCCATTCTAGAGTGGTCTTTCTTTTTCACCGCCAGCACAAGGAGGAGTGCCATCTAAACATGAGTCAGTTCCTAGAATCCGGTCATCGGAAAACAAGCGCGTGATCCTCACGCATTGACTTTATTCCTGTCACAGTTTCCACACACCTGCGAGTGTAGGCTCATTGGACAGCGTGATTAGCTCCGGTCTTGTTCTTCGGCGTTGCTTGACCTTCCACAAAGTATGTCTGGGCTTTGTGTTGAAGTACCACGTGATTTGGAGGAACTTTTTGGACTGCTAGTGTTTGTTTCTACTAATGGCTTGCTACAGTCAGCCCAAGGTAGATCTGATGGGCTCAATCAGCAGGGACACTAAAAAAATATGCTGGAAAATATATGGTAAGTCTAAATTTTTGATAAAAAATTCTAGTAAAGAGAGGCACACATTTTATGTTAGTGTTTTGAATCAAAAGCAGTAGTCTTCTTCGGTTTTGTTTCCTTTCAATAAAGAGCATATAGACCAACTGTACAAGGTTATAGAGCCTCATAAAATTCCTTCATGTTTTTTAGCTCAAAAAGGTAATTACGTACAAACTGCTTTCACTACTGTCAATTTTGATCATACTTGGATTATCGATTCCGGTGTAATTGACCATATGACATGATCATCAAATTTTTTTCCTTCATATAGTCCTTGTGTAGGTAATCAAAAAATTAAAATTGCAGATGACTCTCTTTCAGCCATTGCAGGAAAAGATTCTATTGTCCTGTCTTCATCACTTACTCTTCATGATGTCCTTCATGTTCCTAAACTCTCTTGTAACTTATTGTCCGTCAATAAATTAGCCCGTGATCAAAATTGTCGAATTCATTTTTTTTCAACTCACTGTGTGTTTTAGGATTTGACCTCGAGGAGGATGATTGACAGTGCTAAACAGAGCGGAGGACTATACTTCTTTGATGATAGCTGTGAGTCAGGGCAACAATCCGACCAAATAAGTACATGCTTTAAATTTATCTCTGTTTCTGATAGTAATGTTATGTTATGACATTTTAGACTAGGTCATCCAAGTTTCAAATATCTAAAACATTTGTTTCCTAAATTATTTGGTAATAAAGATTCATCTGTTTCGTTGTGAAGTATGTGAATTTGCAAAACATCATTGCACCTTATGAAAAATATCTTGAGGCGGTATACCGGATTTTAAGATATTTGAAGTTTACTTCTGGAAAAGATCTGTTTTTTAAGAAGACTAATCAAAGGAGTATTGAAGTATTTACAGATGCAGATTGGGCTGGCTCAGTAACTGATAGGAGATCCACTTCGGGATATTGTACTTTTGTTTGGGGAACTTGATTACTTGGCGAAGTAAAAAACAAAGCGTTGTTACCCGAAGTAATGTAGAAGCTGAATTTAGAGCGATGACTCAAGGAATTTGTGAGGTACTATGGTTATAAAGAATTCTCAATGAGCCTTAGAAAAAGGTGGAACTTCCTCTAAAGCTGTATTGTGATAATAAGGCTGCAATAAGCATAGTTTACAATCCTGTCCAGCACGATAGGACAAAGCATATTGAGATTGATCGGCACTTTATCAAAGAAAAACTTGAAGCTAAAACTATTTCTCTACCATTTGTTTTGTCTAGTCAACAGACAACAAACATGTTGACCAAGGGGCTTCCAAGACATAATTTTGAGCATCTTATAAGCAAGTTGGACATGATTGATATCTATGCACCAACTTGAGGGGGAGTATAGGAAAATCAGAGATTTATTTCCTATTTAGAATATTTTCTCTTTGTGATTTATTTCCTATTTAGAATCTCTTCTTTTTATTTTCTTCCTTGATTTTAGGATAGAAGTTCTATATAAACTTGTATATTTCTTTGTAATGATTAAAAAAGAAATCCAGAAAATAAGTATTTCTCCTTTTCCAACATGGTTGTACATCTTTGAGATGATGGTGGTTTGATTAAAAAATGAAGATGCTGCCAGTCTTGCTAATGGTGTTGCTGGCTATATTGTGGTTCGTGAGAAAAGGGAAGGTTTTGGAGCGATTTCCACACAAACATGCGGATGCTGCCATTAACGTGCATGAGCATGATCACAAATAGTGTTGGATAACTATTTGCGTAATAGTGCCTTCTATGAAGTGGTGCAATTTTATTTGATACTTTTTTTTGGGGAACCAAGTTGAGTTGATCTTGTTTGTTTGGCTGGGTCAATCTCTAAAACCTAGTATTTTCTTAAAATTTTGGCTTTAATACATATAGGCTCCTTCTACTTGTCATGATTGGTTACTTTGTCTCTTGTATTCATGTTTGGTACTCATTGTCGTCTACCTTTTTGAGTTACAATGAGCCCCTTAATTATTGAATTGCGAGTTCAATCAGTCTCATTAATCTGATATGGTGTTGATGTGTTGTGTGATTTGGTGAATATTTGTACTCTTGACACGTTAGCAGCATGTTAGCATATTGTGGCTAATTTAAACCTGAAATTTAAAAATTAGGGGGCTGATTGTAACCAAAAAATTATTACAAGGGGAGGGGGGGAATCATAGTTGTTAAAGACAAAAGGCGCACCAAGGCGCTAAAGGCTCTTATTGCTTAAGGTGCAAGGCGAGGCGTGCGCCTGACAAAAGTAAGGCCCAAAAAATAAAATGAAATAAAATAAACTTAGAGCTCATAACACAACACATACATAAAATAAAATCATAAACTTATCTCAATACTAAAGAAAAGCAATTCAAAAGAACAAGTTATGATGTTCAAGAGACACTCAAAACACAATAAAGAACATGTGCAAAAGAGATAATAAAAATAAAATAGTCCTATAAATAGCTAAAAGTCATAGTCTTAGAGTAGTACTGTTAAACTATAGTAGAAATCCTACAACATGTTTCATTATTAATTTACTATAAGTTTATAATTATGGTCTTGGTTCTACACTTCTAATCTCCTACTAAATATTAATTATAATCATCACATTACTCATCATCAGTAAGCTCTATGTAGTTTTCTTCTTCTTCTTCCTATTCTTTTAATTTTTTTTTTTTTTTGTGAAATAATCAGGTGTAGGTAAGTCTCACATAACCTACTTTAAGTGTATGATAAAGGACTAAGATTGTTTTGTCTTAAAAACCAAAAACATATAATAAAAATCCTAAATATTAAAGAGCCTCTCCTGTGCCTTATACAAAGGTACGTGCCTTTGTGACATCGCCTGCCTTTGGGCTTTTGAGGCGCTAAGGCTAGCACCTCGTGGGCCTTGCGCCTTAGGCGCGCTTTTGACAACTATGAGGGCAATGTGTGCCAAAAATGAGTATGAGAAGAAAACTGACCAATTGTGGCAAGTACAAGGGGCTCCACATGTATTAGGCCTAAAATTTTAGTCTTCATTTTTAACCTACTAAAATTCTAATTAACATTGAACTATCTTAGTATTTCGATAAAATTGTGACTAATTTTTGGGATCAGAAAAAGTATCTGGATAAAAGTGCATATACTTACGAAGTTTGGATATTTTGTTTTATTAGTTCTTTATAAAAACATTGACTTGAAAATAATATGGGAGGGATACAGTTATGATTTTATGAAGTGTCTTATTTTCATTTTTCTTCACTTCCTGAGGAGTAGTATGTGTGGAACAGCAGGTACCGAAATTTAAAACTTAGGAGTGAATGTTGGTCACTGCACCAGCTTACAATTGACTAACAGAACACCCAGAGAAATATACAATTTCAAATATTAGGGATCATATGATACAATTTTGCATAAGGATCAAGTAATTTTAACTGGCCAAAACTTGGTATGTTCTTTTGATAATGGGACCAATAAGAAGTAGAACTTAAATATATATTTTTAGAAACATGATATGTTTTCCGCATTTTTTTCCCTGAATCTGACCAATATTGCATCAGATAATCTGTGCTAGTCGGATAGTTATTGTTTCTCTTGCCATAATCTTACAGCTAGATTAGATGGGGTTGAATATGTAAATGTTGACATGCCAATAGTTGATAGGCATGATTCCATACTTACAGAAACATCAATTAAAATTTGGGAAAGTTATATCTTTGAAAGTATAAATTCCTAATTTGACTTCTGTTACTATTTTTTTCTAATGTAATTTTGATTATGGATTCAATTGACACACCCTAAACACTGAATCTTATGCTTATTGATGAGCCCCTGATGCACGATTAGTGAATCTAAAGTAAATATTTTGTAGATATTTCCTGAACATTAATGCATAAAGTTTTCCTTTTAACAGGTTTTATTTTCTCTTTTCTTACCTTTTTCGTTAAAGGTGGAAGAAACTTTTGTTTTTTTGGCATGTAGATGGAGTTGACTGCTATAAATTGATGAGCATATAAGACTTATTTACACAAAGGACGAATGTTATTGGTACCTGAATTTGTTCTCTGCAGTTAGATGTTTGCCTTTCTTTTGCTTATTCGAGAAATTCTATGGGATTTGGAAAAACAAAATTAGAAGTAAAATTAACTGTATTTCTTTACAGAGTGCTAAGCGTCCTCATTCAGGGATGACAGAGTCCTACGGTCAAATGACAGTAAAAAATGCCACTATGGAAGAGAGTTACAAGTCTGATTTCGGTTCTCTTGAAGTTAACAATTCAGCCATCACGGGAATCAGAAATGATCAAATTGATTCTCATTTAGATTGGGATGATGATGATAGGGGTATGGGGATTAATATCCAAGTTCTTCTATCTGAATTTGGTGATTTTGATGACTTCTTCGAGAATGATGCTTTGCCTTTTGGAGAGGTAATTTTCAATAATTTGGAAGTCATATTAACATTTGCATGAAAATTTCTTATAATTGTTATTACAGGGAAAGTAGAAATAATTGGAAACAATTTCATTTGGCTTATTCACTGATCGATCTTTGATATTAACACCATGGGAAGCCTTTTAATACGTTATTAATTTGTATTAGGAAATACTTTTTTCTCCATTGAATTTGCTTGTCTGGTTGTGTGAGCATCAGTGTGCCTTGCCATTTGTTGAATTTCTTTTATTTATTTATTTTTTATTTAACTCTTTGAACTCTTGGCTTTTTTCAATTGCGGCCAGTTCTCTTTTTGATCAATTTCGAATATGAATTTTGGGAGTTCTTCACTTATAGCCTGTAGTCAGATCCTAGTTAAATTATGGTTAATTGAGAGTGGAATCTGCTGAGTTGGAACATTGAGTCAATTAAAATCATTTGAAAAAATGTCTGAATTTGCATCCATGTGTAATTGACTGAACCAGCCTAAATATACTTTCTTAGCTTTCTGGTTCTGTTTTTTTTTTTTTTTTCAATAATTTCTTTTTCTATATCAACTTGATCGATTTGCACTCTCCTAGACTCCACATATCGGAACTCCATATTTTCTTTTCGGTGATAAATCTCTGCTCATACCATTCTTTCCAACGCTGAAGTTATCATATAATCTTCTTTTATTCTTCTCTCTCTCTCTCTCTCTATGTATGTATATATATGTGTGTTACATGGAGCACCAAAATGCTGAAGATGTTAAGCTACTACTGAATCTAATCATGATTCCTTTTTCATCCTCTTCTGCTGTGAAGCCTCCTGGAACAGCAGAGTCACAGGCTCTTATGTTTTCTGCTCCAGAGTGTGGAGAAGTTGTTAGCACTCCTATTGGGGTAATGGATGTAGCAGATCATATGCTTTTACCTGTAGGTTTTCCATCCTTTGAGAGCTTTAATCCACCTCCCACAGCAACCATAGATGAGTGCATTAGCAAAAATCAAGAAATCATGCTTGACACTTTGGCATCAGGTCCTATAAACCACAGCACACCATCTTCTACAGGTGAATTTGATCATTTAATCAAAGCTGAAGCTCTGATGTCCTTTGCTCCAGAATATGGAGCAGTTGAAACTGGCACAAGTGAGTTCTCTTCATCAATTTTCAAAAGCCCATATTTTCCAAAGTCTCGCAAAGTTGAGAGTTCAAATTCAAGCCCAAATAATTACACATATGGTGCAACCCCACCCTCTTCTCCTTGTGTTGATGGATCTGATGAAAAGATTAGCATGCCTCTGAATTTAAAAACAGGTCCTGCACAGCAGGACAGAAAGAAATATTACACTCATGTGGAGAGTGGGAAAGATAAACTTGATAGAAAATCATTGACGCATAGCAGCCTATCTACAAGTGAGGGGATTGCTCCATTTTCTAGCTTCAATTCTACTAATGCTGACACATCCGTGCAGAGGAAAATGGCTGAAGCCACTGTAGGATCTGAAAACTTCCTAGTTTCCATGAAGACTTTGTTGGCAACGGAAGTTGAATGTCTTATGTTACAAGCTTCCATGTGTAGGGTACGGCATACTCTTTTGTCTTCCCATAACCCTGCACCTGTAAGCTTGAGTAGGTTAAGCAGCAGCTCTGTTTTGAGTGAACTTCCTGGTGATGGAAGTACACTGACTGATAATATATCTAGCAGGTATGAGGTGAAGAAGAAAGAATCTATACCTGTTAGAATAGCTGGTGATATTGAAGGAGGAATGCTAGATGGTCATCTCAATGCATCTGTTGGTGTTTGGCGTTCTGTTGCAGCTCCTAAAGTAAGCAAACCTATTAATTCACTGGGTATTGAAGTTAGTCCATCCTTAACCCATCATTCATTGAACGAGGAAAGAATGCTTTCATATAAGCAGAGGCAACCACTACAGGAGCTTCTTGATGGCATGGCATTTCTTGTCCAGCAAGCTACTTCTTTTGTTGATGTGGCTCTTGATTCAGATTGTGGTGATGGTCCTTATGGCTGGCTTGCATTACAAGAACTCTGGAGGCTTGAATTTTCTTGTGGACCATCTATGGTCCATGCAGGCTGTGGAGGAACTTTAGCTTCATGCCATTCATTGGACATTGCTGGAGTACAGTTAGTAGATCCGCTTTCTTCTGATGTAAGCTCTTCCCCTGTAACTTTATCTTCTTGTGGGATGATATCAACAAGACACTGTATGCTCAAACATTACACATACAATTATCAGACTATTATGTTTTTGTTTTATTTTTTTTTTTTTGTTTATGTTTTCCTTTTTCCTTTTATTTTTTGGGTCCAGATTCGCGCGTCCTCTGTGATCAGCATGCTTCAGTCTGAAGTTAAAACAGCTTTAAAATCTGCCTTTGGAAATTTGCATGGTCCATTATCTGTCACAGATTGGTGCAGAGGCCGCAGTCAGTCAGGTGAAGGAGGTACTGCATTAGATGGATCCTTTGCTGAGTCTACTTTAAGCGAGTGCAAAGATTCTTCAAGCACTGTATGTTTATCTGTTGGAGAATCCATGAGCCCAGCCCAGTCTTCTGCTGGTGCACCTTCTTGCCTTAAAGGTCTACTGATTATTTATTTTTTGGGTTCTGGAAATTTCAGGTGACTTACAGTTTTTCTTTGCTGCAGTGGATGGAGGTAAAACTGATGACACTGGCCAAAGGAGATTGAGCCAAGAAGTAGAGTCAGAGCAGCTATCTTGCTCTAGAAGGCCAACTCTTCTTGTTCTTCCTTCTCCTGCTATACTTGTTGGGTATTAATCCTGATTGTAGCTTTTTCACATCAACACCTGATAAATTTGAGTCACATATTTATTTGACCATGTCTTTAGAATACCGAGCTTATTGCTTTAGTTAATGCTAAGGGTGGAGACACCATATGCCCTTCTCCCTGTCTCCTTTTGGTAGTTAGTTGTTATTTTGATATGTGCGATTCAATTGTATGAATAATAGGTATCAGGATGATTGGCTGAAGACGTCACCAGGTTCTTTACAACTCTGGGAAAAGGCTCCTTTTGAGCCCTATGCTTCTCCAAAACCTGTAAGATTCATGAAATATGTAGCATAATTTATAAACTTCGCCTTTCTGATTTATATATCATTAGAGTTTTGAATGCATCTTTAATAATCAATGATTCTGCAACTTTACTATTCATTAATTATTGCAGATTACTTATTGTGTTATATGTCCAGACATTGATCCTCTTACTTCTGCTGCTGCTGATTTTTTTCAACAACTTGGAACTGGTGAGTTGTGTTTTTATATTTGGCCTGATAATCAAAGAAACCAAACCTCTTCTTGAATTTGCATGTTGGTCCAATCATTTCAGTTTTGGCAGTCTTATTCATATTGCTTCAAATATTTGCAATTTTATCCAACAAGTAAATTTTAATTTGAAGAAATAAAATTTTGTTGCTTTTTAGAACTAAAAAAAATAAAATAAAATCTCCCCTTCATTTCCTTATTCCCTCTCTTTTTCTCTCTTTGTCCTCCTGTTTCTTCTCTCCTCCCCATTTCTTTGATCTTGTCGAGGTGGTACTTAGGGAAGCCTTGATGGCCTTTACAGACTAGGAATGAGTCTCTTTGCCTTTCTTGAGATGCTTATTGGTGAATTGCCTTCAAAAGTGATATTTTATTTAATAGGCAAGACAATGCTTATTTTTTTCAAAAAGAAAAAAAAAATCGTTGAATTTTGTGTTGGGTAAAGTTGCACTGGCACCTAATTGAAGCAATTAGGCTAATATTACCAATATTTGCATTGAAGTGTAAAATCACAAAATGGACATTTTCTCACCATTAGGCCTTTATATTTTTTGTTGATGTATATCTGGAAAGTGCATTTTGTTTATATAATGTCCCTTTTCCCCTTAGTGTGGAACCCATATATTGTTTTTTTCTTGGAGGAAATGAGATGCTTTCATGTTCTGTTATGTTAATCAGCAGATAAGCTTTACTTGGTAATATTTCAGTCTATCTTTTAGGGAAGTTAATGGAACTTCTTGATTTAAAATTTTGATCTCTCTGAAGGAGTAGGTCTTTTGATAGAGAATTGCTACAAGTAGGAATATTCTAGAATTGGACACTTAAGGTAGGTTTAGGGACTGTTAAGTAATTGAGAACAATAGGAATCTGTTACAAAAGGAGTGTGAGGATAGTAGGAAAGCATGTTGTTGGTATTTTGGAATTTTGTGGGTCTTCAAGTTGCTTGAAGAAGGGGAGTCCCTCCCTGGGCTGTGCTTGCACAGATTTCTCTTTTCTTTTGTGTTTCTGTCCATCTTTCTTGTTTCTTGTTATTGTGAATCCACTGTTCATGAGTATTGAGAGTTGAATCAATGGTAGCTTAGCTTATTTTCCTCATTTGAGTCCTGTTATTTCTGCTGTTTACTATTGTTACCATTGAGTTTAGTAGCAGATTCCTTTCATCTTTGCTATCAGGACATGGTTCATTTTCAGTTTTGTTTTATTACAAAAATGTGCATTTTCCAACTTGTTTGGTTGTATGTCTCTGCAATATCATGCTTCAAGTGTAGTTGGGTCTTATAATGGCTTCTTCTCATTCAGTTTATGAGATGTGTAAACTCGGAACTCATCAACCTCAAGTATTGGGAAGCCAAATGGAGATAGACACTGGAAAATTTTCAACTTCTGGTTTTGTGTTGCTTGACTGCCCTCAGTCAATGAAGATAGAAAGCAGCAATACATCTCTTGTAGGTTCAATAAGCGATTATTTTCTCTCTCTCTCCAATGGTTGGGACTTGACAAGCTATCTTAAGTCTCTTTCCAAGGCCATTAAAGCTTTGAAAATTGGTCCCTGCTTATCAACAAACCCAAAAGAAGGAAATAGTGGTCCTTTTACGGTAAGTTCCTGGTTCTTATTTCCTTTTTTAGTTATGGTACATGAATACCTTGATTTTTATAGTTAGCATTGTTGTTGACTTGTGCTTTCTTGCTTTAACAGCGATTATTCTCCAAAATTTGTTTATCACAACAAATACCATTTGATTCTCACTTTAAGCTATCATTGTCATAAAAAGTTTGTTGTATCGATGAAGTTTAATCAGGTTCTGCTACATAATTCTGGTAAATGAGATGTTATTGGAAAAACTTTGCATGCTTATCAGTTTTCACAGTTTAGGCAGAAGTATTGCATCGTGTCAAGTATGTAGCAGTTTCCTATCTATTATTGTAAAAGATCTAATTCAAGATACCTATAATTTATTGCTTTCTTCACCCAGGTTATCTATGTGGTGTGCCCCTTTCCTGAACCTATTGCAGTTCTACAAACTGTCATTGAATCTTGTGTTTCTGTTGGATCAATGTTTCTCTCATCAGATAGAGAACGGAGGCCAATTTTGACAAGTCAGGTTGGCAAGGCATTTAGTTGCTCAGCAGTTGTGGATGAAGCATCACCATCAAATGTTCTAGTGCTCTCAGGGTTTAATGTTTCTAAATTGGTGTTACAAATTGTGACAGTTGATGCCATTTTTAGGGTTGCAAGTCCAGCTCTTAATGAGCTTGTCATTCTTAAAGAGACTGCTTTCACTGTGTACAACAAGGCTCGGCGAATTTCAAAAGGATCCTCGAATGATATTCAGGCATCAACACTGTCTAGCAGATCTCATTCAGTCATGCCACAGATGAGTTCTATTCCGGCTATGTGGAAAGATTGTGTTGGTCCTCGACTTGGAGGACCTTCACTTCCAAGAGAGGGTGAAATTGATGCGGGCTTGAGACCTGGTGCTTGGGACAACTCCTGGCAAACAGCAAGGACAGGAGGATTGAACAGTGATCCAAACAGGAACGGAGATGTTTTTCTTCAGGATGAAATTCGCTACATGTTTGAGCCACTTTTTATTCTCGCAGAACCTGGTTCCTTGGAGCAGGCAACTGCACCTGCAGTTTTTGGTAGTTTAACTGCTGAATCATCAAAGCTGTTATCTGATGATAATGGAGGCTTCATGCAAAGTGTCAGTTCTGCAATGAGTGCAGATACTGGATCAAGCTCACAACTTGATGGATTGGAATTAGATGGCTTGGGAGGTAGTTATCAAAAGACACTTCCAAGTTTTCATTGTTGCTATGGTTGGACAGAGGATTGGCGTTGGCTAGTTTGCATCTGGACAGATGCAAGGGGAGAATTGCTTGACAGCCATATATTCCCTTTTGGTGGAATCAGCAGTCGACAGGATACAAAGGGCTTGCAATGCCTTTTTGTGCAAGTTCTTCAACAGGGCTGTCAGATACTGCAGGCTTGTTCCTCTCCTGATATTGGAGCTTCAAAGCCTAGAGATTTTGTGATTTCACGCATTGGAAGTTTCTTTGAGCTTGAGTACCTAGGTGTGGTTTCTCGCGTGCTAATTAATCGCTGTCAATTTCATTGCTATGTTAAAACTTTGGTTTAACCATGTTTATTAGCTGCTTGAAAACTACATTATTACAAAACGAAAAATTATATTCTCTGAGATCTCTCTAAAATTTTACCAATTTGTTTTTTTAATTTTCTTCTGATTGGGTAAAATCAAGAAATTGCTATGTTCTTAAATATGGTTTTTTTGCCCTGCTTTTAGTACCTATGTACCCCGAAAATTTGTCATCCACTAGTTAACTATTTTCAGTTTAGCCTGTTAACTAAAGACATTTTCTGATTTTCTTCTGATTGGGTAAAATCAAGAAATTGCTATGAAGTTCCTAAATATGGTTTTTTTTACCCTGCTTTTAGTACTTTCTTATGTACCCTGAAAATTTGTCATCCACTAGTTAACTATTTTCAGTTTAGCCTGTTAACTAAAGACATTTTCTGATTGACTTTTTTCTTTCTTTTTAAATATGTGTATTCTACCATGTGATGACAGAATGGCAGAAAGCTATTTATGCAGTTGGGGGTTCTGAGGTGAAGAAATGGCCACTGCAACTGCGTAGATCTATGCCTGATGGAATGCCTGCAAGCGGTAATGGGATCACCTTGCAGCAACAGGAGATGAGTTTAATACAAGAGAGAACCCTTCCTTCCTCACCTAGTCCGCTGTACAGCCCTCATTCAAAAGGTTCTGGCTTTATGAAGGGCAATTTAGGGCAACATTCTGGAAGAAAACAGCTTATGGATGGGCACACAGTTGTTGACAACTCCAGGGGAATGCTTCAGTGGGTGCAAAGCATCAGTTTCGTTACAATTTCAGTTGATCATTCTTTAAATCTAGTTTCTCAAGCAGATTCACCATCTCCTGGTAATATAAACCTCTCCCGTTCATTCTGTTTTTTCCATTTATGTTATTTTATGAATGTATTGTTGGATACAGTTTTAGGCATTTGTTACACGTTGGTATTCCCTAGTTAAATGATATATTCTTTATCTGTCGTTTGCTTATATCTTCAGCTCATGAGACACCATCTTAGAATTCCCTTTTTTTTCTCTCTTTTTAACCCTGAACTTCTAGGACTTGCCTTGGCCAAGATTGTAATGGCTGCAGATTATCAAATTTAGACCAGAAGCATTTTTTACATGTTCATTGGATTGAAGTTTGGTTTAGACTTCGATCTTCCTTATATTTAGCTGGTCAATTAAAGGTTCAATTTGCATTGTTAGTGATAATGTAGGGATGTATTGATAAGTAAATGTGGAGAATTGTGTTCTTTTGGTAATTTTAAACTTCATGCACATGGTCTATAATCTTAAATTGCAAAGTCTATTGAATGACTTAAAATGTATTGCTATGTTGCAATGATAACTTGATGCACAATAACTAAAATTTCAGGTATTCACAATTTGGCATTTTTGTAGTAAAACTACTGGGTTTAGTTGTCAATTACATGCAGTCTTTATCCATGTATCTTTGTTGAAATAGTTTTTGACTGAACCTTCTATAGGTGACAACTGGAAAATAAGAGCTTGCCTATAGATCAAGTGTACACTGTTTGTGTGGAACATTTTCTTTTTCATCAACTGATATTCGCCTTTCAAATTGGTACTACATCAAGAATTAACTGGAAATGTTGTGCAGGAGGTAATTTAGTTGGTGGATCCAGCTCGTTGGAGGGTTTTTCTCCTATAAAGTCTCTTGGTTTTACAGCTGCATCTTACATTCTAATTCCATCACCTAGCATGCGTTTCCTCCCTCCAACACCACTTCAGCTCCCCACTTGTCTCACTGCTGAATCACCACCACTCGCACACCTCCTTCATAGTAAGGGTTCTGCAATTCCCCTCTCAACTGGCTTTGTAGTTTCCAAAGCTGTGCCTACAATGAGGAAAGACTATCAGAACAACTCAAGGGAAGAATGGCCCTCAGTTATTTCTGTGAGTCTCATTGATTATTTTGGGGGTAATAATTTTAACCAGGAAAAACTCTCCAGAGTGGTTATGAAGCAAGGAGGCCGAAATTTAAGCTCGGATGTTAGAGACTTTGAAATTGAGGTCCACTTGATTCTCGAGTCAATAGCAGCCGAGCTTCATGCATTGTCATGGATGACTGTGAGTCCAGCATTCTTGGACCGACGAACTGCATTGCCGTTTCACTGTGACATGGTTTTAAGGTTAAGAAGGCTGCTCCATTTTGCTGATAAGGAGCTGTCTTCCCAACCTGATAAGTAAAGTAGCGGATGCAAGAAAGGGGATTGCCTGGTTTTCCAGCAGAGCTCTCTCTATGGACTGATATTCGCAGGTGCGCTTAATGGTTTGTTGTACAATTAACATGTAATTTGTATGTGGTAATACTAGCCTACTATTTTGAAATCCCAGAAAGAAATGAAAGAGTCTGGGAAGAAATAGTTAGATCTAACAAACACAGTTACGAAAGCAGATGCCACAAATGTAAATGAATAGGAGAATTCTTTACAGTTCTCAAGCATGATTAGTGGATTTTTGTTAATAGGACAATTCTTTACAGCCCTTGTAGAAGTTAGATGATTTGTAGTCATGGTACAGTGTTGTTTGTATTCTCAATTTTTTGCTTACGGTTTTTGAGAAAAATTTATGCTAGGTAGTGGTAGGTTCATTTTGTGCCTGGCTGTTCTTTTTCTTTTATTCATAATTTTTCTCCCCTTTTATTTTAATTGAAGAAAAGAGGAGGGAGGGCTACTGTCGGCACTTAAAGTCGATGGGAGCCATTGAAGAACAATTAGAAAAAAAAACGCAAAAAGAGGAGAAGAAGGTGATGACTAGTTTTGAGAAAGAGAAGAGGTTATCTGCTTGATATGAAATTCATTATACTCTCTTTTGACAGTGAGTTGATTTCAATCTTTTTCACCAACTTATATAATGTTGATATAAAAATGAATCACAGTTGCCGTTAGTCAAATTAGCTCTTGAAATGTACCTTAAACTATCATTCAAGTTTTAAATTATATAACTCAGTACAATCAAATTTCTATCTCTAAACATGATGAGTAAGAGAGATTTTTTTTTTTTTTTTTTGAGGTTCTTGCAAGAAGGATTGTAAGATTGTTTTTCATATTAGAGTCTTGAGTTCAAATTTTCAAGGGAACTGAATGACTTTTTTTTTTTTTTTTTCTGGGGTAGAAGAATAACTTGTTTATATAAATTATGGGTAAAATGAATTAATGGTATCAAAATTTTTACATATTGATACCAAAATTTTATTTTATATCAAATTGATACTTAAAACTTTGGAATTAGTTTTAGATCATGGTATAAAACACTTTTCCAGTTAATTAATGCTAATAGGGCTATCAAATCTGCTATGCTGAAAAAATTTTGGATATTATGATTTAAAATTTAGCTTTAAAATTTTGGTACTAATTTAATAAGTACAAATTTAATACACGTACAGGTAAAAAAAACACATTTTACCTTGTAAACCATTGTCATAATTAGGTTTCTTATTCATAAGAGACTAAAATTTAGAGTTCACACAATAATCAAATGGATGGAAGTGTAATGAAGAATTAGTTCAAATTTTTATAGAAAAAAATGTTAAGGTTTCAATTAAAAGAATTCCATATATTGAAGAATCAAAACAAAAATGTAAAATAGTAGTAACCCGCTCAAGACAAAGACTAAAAACTAATAACATCAATTCATTCATGAGAAAGTATAACTAATAAGAACAAGATTTATTGCTAAATAAATCACAAATACAACCCAAAACAAAAATTCATCAATGGATCAAATCATCCATCTCTAAGAAAAGAAAAAAATGGTACAAGAATGATACTACTCATAGCTACAGTACAAATACATGAATCACACCATGAAATTAAAAAAATAATAAGAAGAAGAAAAGAAAAACCAAAAATCCCAAACCAACTCTCTACCCATTTCCTTCTTTCTCTTTCTTTGTTTCCTTTCACCCATGTCCATGGATCTATAGAGTATGGATATCTGATTCTAGAGAGAGAGAGAGAGAGAAATGGGTAGGAGAGAAGAAAGAAGAATTATGCCATATACATAAATATATTTTCAAAAGAAGAAGCCAAAAGCAAGAGCAGCCAAAGATGCAAAGAATGTGGGAACAAAGACAGTAGCATCAGATGCAGGGGTTGGTGCCGGAGCCTCAGCTGCTGGTACCATTTGCACGGCGGAAAAAGCCATCAAAACCACCATCAATACAACAAAGACATTCATCTTCATTGCCTCCATTTCCTAGAATATCAAATTTTCTGGTTTGAAGATTGAATAGGACTCTACGATTCCCCTTTCGAGATGGGTTTTCTTTATAATTTAATTTGATAAGAGGAATTGCAGAGGAGAAATAAAGATGCACTAATAAGGATTTGTGGCCTAAGTGGGTAAGCGTATATATATTATAGAGGTAGAGAAAGAAAGTGAACCAGCGTTAAGAATTAAAGAACAGGGTGGCGGTGATACAGCTGGCAATATGGGACTTTTGTGGGCCCTAATCTTTTGCTGTCTGTCTCAATCTCACCAACTGTTGTTGTTTATTTTGGTTGAAAATGAAAACTTGATGATGGTTTGTAAATTTGTGAATGTTTTCTTTGCAGTTTCCAATTAGGTTGTTTTCTTTGTTGTTATAAATGAATTTTCAAATGTTTGTTGGTTGGCTATGGATTGTTTATACTCAACAACCATGTGATTGTCAACATGGTTTGTTGTGGGCTTAATCATTGGCGTAATTTTATAAGATAATTTATTGAAATTATTGGGATTGGTTCTTTTTCACTATGGTGAGAATAAATAAATTAAGTTTTACAGTAGGGTTTTGCCCTATAAACAATATTTTTAAAGTCATTAGTGATTAAGTCTTTATTTTCTAGTGTAGTATGATCAAAGATTCAATTGTGTAGTGCTTGAGTTTTCATAATACAATAAATATAAAAGAAAATTATTATTTAGTCTTTTAAATTTGATATATTTTACTAATACTTCCTTAAGGTTCAAAAATTATATTATTTGTTTTTTCTGTTTTATTATATTATATTGTAATGAAATGACAAAAAAATTAATATTTATTTTCTGAAATTTGATTTATTGTAATAGTATCCTGTAAATTTGATCGATTGTACTAATATTCTCTGAAATTTTACTTATTGTATCAGTACTCCTCAATAAAATATAATATTTTATCCAACTAACAGTTAATATCTTAAAATTTAATAGAAATATTACATAATTTAATTGAAATAAAACAAAGAAATCAATCATATAAATATTAAACTTTATTTGATACTACTATAATATGTCAAAACTCATGGAATAAATAATAATTTTTCCTAAATATAAGATTTAATTGTGTAACAATTGAGTTTTTATTTCGTAGTGCGACAAATATAACTGAAAATACGTATTTTAATTTTTAATGTATTCGATCCCATTTCTCTAATCATATAGATATTGCATATTTTAATTATAAATAATAAATGAAACAGATACTTTTCCCAAAAAAAAAATGTATCTTACAAAGTTTAATGGGGAAATTTTACTGTTTACCGATATTTATATTTTCTTTTCAAAAATTTTTATAATTTTTTTTGTTTTCAACTTTATCGAAATTAATTTTTTTTGTATTATTTTTTTTTTAAAATTTTGTTTGCTCTTTGTCTCTTTTTCTCTTGCCCTTAAATGAGATTTTGCATTTCATCCTCTCCTTCACGTAGTAGCTGAGACTTTTAAATTTGGTGTAGAGAATCTGATTTGATAGAAAATTGTACAAAATTCGAGAACAAAAACAAAGTACATATTTCTTTTATTCCTTTTTCCTTGTGGTTTGTAATATGTGGTTGAAAATCTGAAATTTTAAAACTCAAGCTACATCTTTTTATCTAATAAATCTTCATGTATCATTCTCACCATATATTATATCAAATTACTTGCAACTATAATTTGGTTAGCTCATGTGAGTCCACTTAGTTCTGCAATTTTCTTATTTCTAGAGGAATTGATGACAAAATGCATGTCTTTAAATTTTACGAGGTATTTTCTCCGCTTTTGCAATTCTTAGGGTTAGGGTCTCCACAATTATTGTCTTTTCTACTTCCATTTTGATTTTTGTCATTAGGTTTTTACTTGGATTCTTTTGTGGTAGGAGTTTCAATGAGCTGAGTGTGAGTGTAAGTAAGAAAAAGGACAATGGAGGAAATTTTCAAGGTCTAGAATGAGAGATTGAGGATATCGGTGAAAATCTAGACAATTCAACAAAGTTATTCTCAAAGTATATTCAAGGTATTTTCATGAAATTCTCAAAAATATACTGAAAGTATTCCTAAAGTATTTCGAGAAAATTCTTAAGAAATTTCCAAAGCATACCTAATGTATTCCTATGAAATTCCCTCCAAGAAATTCTCTTCGTTGTATACCCAACTTTTATGCCTCTTCTTCTTCCCAAAGAGAGAATTCTCTCTAAGAAATTCTCAAAGTACACCTAAGATATATTCAAAGTATTCCATTGTATACCCAACTTTGATGCCTCTTCTTCTTCTTCAATATTCATTTTAATTATTGTTTAGTTGAGTTTTTATTGATTAATCATTGTTTACTAATTTGGTCATTCAATTATCATTATTTATAGCTGCTAGATTAACTATTTGTAGTAAGATGTTTGTTTTAATTTTGAAGGTTTTAGATTGTGGTGTATTTATAGAGTTGCAGATTTAGATACCAATATAATTGTAGAAAGTATTTTTCAGTAAAATTGAAAAAAAACATCTATAGAGTTGCAGATTTAGATACCGATGTAATTGTAGAAAGTATTTTTCAATAAAATTGAAAAAAACATCGATGGCCGATAAAGTTGTAATTATTTACCATTTTTTCTGTATTTATGAAAAATTTCCAAGTTTAAATAGAAAACAAACTTAACACATCCAGTATTCGTTATCCAATGAATTAATAAACTTATAAATTTTTTTTTATTTTAATCCCATTGAAAAATAAAAAATAATATCCCCACTTAATATTGAAAAATAATGATTGTATTAAATATTGTATTGATCATATAAGATTTTCATTCTGCTGATTCAAAATTCAACTGCCTCTGCACCAATTCGGTACAGAGCATATGTGTTTCTGTAAGTAACAAATGTTTTGACAGGTAGACGCGAATCAACCTGAATAAGTTTGTGTGCAGAACCGATTTTCCGGTAGAAACTAAGTGGCATACCCATCATTCCCATAAACTGCTTTTCTAGTCAAAACCAAAAGAAAACACCTCCATTGCTTTCTTTCAGTCAAAATAACATCTATTCTATTTCTATCTATCCCTATAATAAAGCATTCTGACCAAAATATCCCCACAACAAAACGACACCGTTTTCTTTTTTTTTTTTTTGCCAGGAACCCAACCTAAAAACGACGCTGTTTAGAATGCTATTTGCTGCTGCCTCTCTCTAGAAAGCCCTCTTGAAAACGACACCGTCTGTGCTCTCTGCCTTGCCAAGATGAAGATCAGTGCCCACACCCACTTTAGCCAGCCCATTTCATCTAGAAACTCCTGCTGTGCCTTCCGCATAAACACCACCGTTTCAACAATCCTCAGCGACCCAATGCCCAAATCAATACCCACTTTCTGCCAATTTCCTCATATAACTCATGGTGTCCCTTTCACATAACATCGGAGATATATTATTAATATCCACACTGAGTACTTCGAACCCATTCTAGAAAGTACTCCATTCATTCTCAACATGCATGCACCGTCTATGCTTGCAAACAATGGAATCCTTACCTGACTAGATTCCTCTTTTTTCTAAGTGAATAGTCACATCTCCAACAGAAACTCTTGAAACAGAGCACTCACAATCTTTGAAAAGAGAGGAAGAATTGGGTTATGGAGTCACCAAAAGCGTAATAAAGATCTGCTGCTGTGGAGACTCATTTTTCTTCAGGATCATGACTCTCTTGGTAAAACAAAGGATTTTCTGATGAAAACAGAAGCCCTACAAGAGGCATAGAAGAAAAGAAGGGTGGGTTAGAGAGAGAGAGTGACTCACAGCACAGGTGCACCCAGTGACTTCGTTGGAGGAGAAATCTAGAGATAGAAAGACGCGATTTTTTTAGAGAAGGAGAAGTGAAAGACGAGGGCTGGGTGGAGAAGGGAAATAAAGGAATTGGACATGAGTAGAGGTGGGGTGTTTATTATTACTACAAATAATATATAAAAAAAGAGAGAGATTCGATATTAATACAGAAAAAAATATTAATTATATCTTCTACTACTTAGTGAATAATTTTAGTCAAATTCTATAATGAATTTTTCTTGATCATTGATTTTGTTTATTTGACTCTTTTAACTATTATTTTTTTTAATAAATTTGTTTAATTATAGTTTTAAATTATATTTTCAATATAAAAAAAATCTTTAGCATCTAAGTAATAATAACTAATAGACTCAATTAGATAAAATTCTCAGATAATTTCTATTTATATAAAAATATTTTACATCTAAATAATAATAGTTAAATGAAAATTTTTAAGTTGAGAAATCAAATTAATTTAAAATTAATAACTAAGACTAAAAGTGTTGATTAAATAAATATTTAATTGAAAACTTTAATTATATAAAATTATAAAATTCAAATAAATATTTTTTTCAATAATTAGGTTTCTTTCAACTTGGCAAAAGAGTTTCTTAAAAAATTACAACCATGCTAAGTCTAAACTAAATTACAATAATGCACATAATGTATAATATAAATTTTAAAATATTAAGTACAATTCTTATAAATTATTTGGAAAACTATAATTTTTTAATATGTTTTATATAGTTCAATAATTAATTAATTTTAATCATATTTATAACAAGCTAAGTTTTTAAAATTTATATGCATAATATAATATAATTTACTTTTATATAAAATATGAGAATCAAATATAATTAACAACTATAAGAATTCAAATTAAATATGACTTAATTACATCATAATTAAAAGTAGCTAAAATTAATTTGTTGTACAAGATTATTATTATGATTATTTATTTTAATAATGATGAATTCAATTATTAAAAATCAGGTGAACAAAGAAGATATGCAAAATAACCGTAAAATATTTACTATCTATATTTTGTATATTACTGTTAATAATAGATAAATTAGTAATTTGGGGAGACAAGTAAAATGACCGTAAAATACTTACTATATCTATTTTATATATAACTCTTAATAATGGACAAATTGATAATTTTCATATGAGTTATAATGCGAGTCCAATATATAACAATCATGTGCAATGCACGTTAATGATAAACTATGAGGGACAAGCAAATTTACTAAAAAGTCAATCTAATTGTATTAGTTAATTGCGTTAATTGTATCATTTAATAATTTAATTTATTAGTGAATAGTATTAATAATTCATAAGAATCAAATATAATTATCAACTATTAATATTTAAATTAAATGTGACTTAATTACATGATAATTAAAAATAACTAAAATTAATTTATTCGACAAAATTATTATTATTTATTTAATAATGATAAGTCAAATTATTAATAGAGGGACATATATACACTCTTATAATTTATTATCAATAAAATATTATAATAAGATCAAACAAATTAATAAAAAATATATAAAAATCAAATAATAATTAGTGATGAATTCAATATTTAATAATGACGTGGAAGTTGTAAGGGAGTCATCTTGTAATTGGAGGAAAAATCTTGTAATGAAAGGACGAAATAGTTTTTTCAAAATTAATTTTATTTTTGTAATTTCAAGGGAGTGATGGGTGAAACATATTGATGTTTCTTCCTACCAATTCCGAACATACCCCTAATGCTCTTTAGGGGAGAGTGACTAGTCACCAATTAGAATTAGCTATGGTAAGCCAGTTGGCCCGTCTCTCAAAAAGCCATGTTACTACTTCGTTGAGAGACCAAATCAAACTCAACCTTAACAAAGACCCACAAGCCATGGCTTTGGTAAAGTTGGCCAAACAAGGAAAAACTAGGCAATTCTGGTGGGAAGATGATTTGTTGTGGACGCGAAAGCAATGATTATATATGCCAAAAGCGGGACAATTGCGAAAACTACTAATGCAAAAGTGTCATGATACGCTATGGGCAGGTCATCCGGGGTGGCACCGTATTTTTGCACTCTTACAACAGAATTATTAGTGGCTACAAATAGAAGAAGACATGCGGAAATATACAAAAACTTACCTAGTTTGCCAACAGAATAAAGTAGAGAAACAGAAATTGGCGGGATTATTACGACCTCTACAAATACCCCAACGCCCATAGGAAAGTGTCTCCTTAGATTTCATCCCAAGTTTGCCCAGAGTGGGAGAGTGTGACACGATCTTGGTGGTCATTGACCGCTTCTCCAAGTATGCGACTTTCATTACTATGCCAAAATACTGTTCAGTAAAAACGACGGCTCAAGCATTCTTCAAACATATGGTCAAGTACTGGGGTGTTCCTAAAAGTATTGTCAGTGATAGAGATGGTCGATTTGTGGGGTCATTCTAGTCAGAATTATTCCGTCTCTTGGGATCCCAACTAGATATGTCAACCAGTTATCATCTCCAAACTGACGGCCAGAAAAAAAGATTCAATAGTCTTTTGGAAAAGTATCTGCGACACTTCGTCAATTCTAGCCAGAAAAATTTGCCATCTTTACTTGATGTGGCCTAATTTTGTTTTAATTGTCAGAAGAGCTCCACTACTAACAAAAGTCTTTTTGAGATTGTTACAAGTTAGCAACCTCTGGTGTCATACACTCTTGATGTACCATACAAAGGCAAGAATCCAAAGGCCTTCCTTTTCACAAAAGAGTGGAAGCAGAATGAAAAGGTTGCAAGAGCACATCTGGAAAAAGCCTATCAGAGAATGAAGAAATGGGCCGATGAAAATCGACGACCTCAACAACTTCAAGTGGGAGATATGGTGATGGTGAAACTACTACTAGAACAATTGCGATTTCTTCGCAATAGAGATAGAAGATTGGTGAGGAGATACGAATGTCCAATGTCTATTGTTGCTAAAGTAGGACAAGTTTCTTATAAGATTGAGCCGCTAGAGTGGATGCAAGTTTATCCTGTGTTCCACGTTAGCAACTTGAAGTCATACCATCCAGATAAGACAGATGTCAAACGCAACAAAGCTATCAAACCGACCATCAGTAAACAACCACCTACCAGCAGAACGCATGCAGTCTTCTCGCCGGCGACAATTTAAAGAATATAGTGGAAAGGCCTAAGCGACGAGGAGACCATTTGGAAAAAAGCCGAAGACTTATCTTCCTTCAGCCCACAAATGACATCTTTTTAAAGGCTCAGTCGACGAAGACGTCGACTATTTGAGTGGGGGAGAGTGTAAGGGGGGTTCATCTTGTAATAAGGACATCTTGTAATGAGGGGAAAAATCTTATAATGAAAGAGCGAAATAGTCTTTTCAAAATTAATTTTATTTTTGTAATTTTAAGGGAGTGATGAGTGGAACATATTGATGTTTCCTCCTACCAACTCCCAACATGCCCCTAATGCTCTTTAGGTGGGAGTGACTAGTCACCAATTGAACTAGTTGCCTGGATCGGAAGCTTGACGGGCCCGTTCGCCTTGTGGGTGCCCCCCTACCCACACGAACATGCTATAATGGCTTGGCCATCTTTGTAATACTCAATCGAATATTAATGAAATGCTTGCTCGGTTTCTACTCATTTTGTGCCTTTCTTTATGTGGTTGTGCCTATTCGATGTGATGCCATGGTTATACGATTGCTTGTTGTATTTATGTGCTATTTTAGTTATGCTATCGTACCATGCTTGAAGTTGCTATTGGTTATTCAGTCGTTGGCCCGAATCTGACCCATGTCCCTTATATGCAAAATTAGCGGAATAACTCTTGGCTGACTTGCTTGAACAAGACCCAAGTAAGTGCCACACGGTCCCAATTGTGGGACTGTGACATTTGGTATCAGAGCGGAGGTGATCCGGCTCTTAAAAAAGAAACAGATGGGAAAAACTTCCATGAGTCGAATTGAGCCACTCGAGGAAAGATTGCAGTCCCTTGAGAGGGACAAGCCTAGTGAGGCCCTAATGGGTGATATTGAGGCACTCGAAGAAAGAATGCAGTCCCTTGAGAGGGACAGGCCTAGTGTGGCCCAAATGGGTGATCGAACAGTGGACCTCGAGCCCATTTTTCAACGTATCGAATCCCTTGAGAGGGAAAATGAAAATTTAAAAGCGGCAGTGGCCGATGCAAATTCGATTGTGGCTGCAGTAGCCCAATCTAAAGCTTGGAAAGCTGTAGTGGCTAACCAAGATTTCCTTTTGGCTGTGGTGGCCAATTTAAAATTGTTCGAGGCATTGATGGCCGAGTCAGATACAGTCCATGAACAAATTCATAAGAATTCCACCCAAGGTATGAATTTTGTTTGTGGTGATAATGCAGGGACAAGTGATAACAGATCAGGGAAACTAGAAGAAGTGGTGAGGCAACTTGCTAGTTCCCAAAAGAACCTCGAGGAGGGAGTCGAGGCCCTATCCAATAAAGCTCAAGAAGTTTTCACCTCCATTCGTGATGAATTGGAGGAGACCAGGACTAAAGTGAGCATAGTGATGAAAGCAGTCGAGAATGTTGGCACTAATTCACCTGAATATGGCAAGATAAAGATCCCT